>VOQZ01000751.1:0-47077 GCA_008079305.1 Phytophthora palmivora | reverse complement strand
TTCAAGTTCGTTTTCAAAGGAAATGCCTACTATACTGACGATGGAGTCGATCAGGTGCTGGAGACAAACTGTTTTGTCACTACAGCTAGCAAATATCGGTCGCCAGCTGATGCACATAGTACTAAGTTAACGACCACAATCGTTGATTTTGGTTTCGTCCTCATGTCACTAAAGTGAATTTTCGATTTAGTGACGTGCACCTAGATAAAGCCTGGTATCTTTGCTTACAAGCTCTTCATGACTTGTAACCTTTATGAACACCCACTAAGTTGACCATGCTGCGTTCAATAACGTGAAGAAAACCATATGTTTTCAAGCTAGTTTTCGGAGAAAAGCATGTTTCTTGCGCTTATACAAGTTGAAGATCTTTTTCAGTGCTCCTGATTTGCCCATGCAATCGATCAGGTGTGATTGTATATGTGTGCCAAATTTGAGGGGCACTTTCCAAGTTCGTTTTCAAAGGAACATGCCTACTATACCCTGACGATGGAGTCGATCAGGTGCTGGAGACAAACTGTTTTGTCACTACAGCTAGCAAATATCGGTCGCCAGCTGATGCACATAGTACTAAGTTAACGACCACAATCCGTTGGATTTTGGTTTCGTCCTCATGTCACTAAAGTGAATTTTCGATTAGTGACGTGCACCTAGATAAAGCCTGGTATCTTTGCTTACAAGTCTCTTCATGACTTGTAACCTTTATGAACACCCACTAAGTTGACCATGCTGCGTTCAATAACGTGAAGAAAACCATATGTTTTCAAGCTAGTTTTCGAGAAAAGCATGTTTCTTGCGCTTATACAAAGTTGAAGATCTTTTTCAGTGCTCCTGATTTGCCCATGCAATCGATCAGTGTGATTGTATATGTGTGCAAAATTTGAGGGGCACTTTCCAAGTTCGTTTTCAAAGGAACATGCCTACTATACCCTGACGATGGAGTCGATCAGGTGCTGGAGACAAACTGTTTTGTCACTACAGCTAGCAAATATCGGTCGCCAGCTGATGCACATAGTACTAAGTTAACGACCACAATCCGTTGATTTTGGTTTCGTCCTCATGTCACTAAAGTGAATTTTCGATTTAGTGACGTGCACATAGATAAAGCCTGGTATCTTTGCTTACAAGCCTCTTCATGACTTGTAACCTTTATGAACACCCACTAAGTTGACCATGCTGCGTTCAATAAGGTGAAGAAAACCATATGTTTTCAAGCTAGTTTTCGAGAAAAGCATGTTTCTTGCGCTTATACAAAGTTGAAGATCTTTTTCAGTGCTCCTGATTTGCCCATGCAATCGATCAGGTGTGATTGTATATGTGTGCAAATTTGAGGGGCACTTTCCAAGTTCGTTTTCAAAGGAACATGCCTACTATACCCTGACGATGGAGTCGATCAGGGGCTGGAGACAAACTGTTTTGTCACTACAGCTAGCAAATATCGGTCGCCAGCTGATGCACATAGTACTAAGTTAACGACCACAATCCGTTGATTTTGGTTTCGTCCTCATGTCACTAAAGTGAATTTTCGATTTAGTGACGTGCACCTAGATAAAGCCTGGTATCTTTGCTTACAAGTCTCTTCATGACTTGTAACCTTTATGAACACCCACTAAGTTGACCATGCTGCGTTCAATAACGTGAAGAAAACCATATGTTTTCAAGCTAGTTTTCGAGAAAAGCATGTTTCTTGCGCTTATACAAAGTTGAAGATCTTTTTCAGTGCTCCTGATTTGCCCATGCAATCGATCAGGTGTGATTGTATATGTGTGCAAAATTTGAGGGGCACTTTCCAAGTTCGTTTTCAAAGGAACATGCCTACTATACCCTGACGATGGAGTCGATCAGGTGCTGGAGACAAACTGTTTTGTCACTACAGCTAGCAAATATCGGTCGCCAGCTGATGCACATAGTACTAAGTTAACGACCACAATCCGTTGATTTTGGTTTCGTCCTCATGTCACTAAAGTGAATTTTCGATTTAGTGACGTGCACCTAGATAAAGCCTGGTATCTTTGCTTACAAGTCTCTTCATGACTTGTAACCTTTATGAACACCCACTAAGTTGACCATGCTGCGTTCAATAACGTGAAGAAAACCATATGTTTTCAAGCTAGTTTTCGAGAAAAGCATGTTTCTTGCGCTTATACAAAGTTGAAGATCTTTTTCAGTGCTCCTGATTTGCCCATGCAATCGATCAGGTGTGATTGTATATGTGTGCCAAGTTTGAGGGGCACTTTCCAAGTTCGTTTTCAAAGGAACATGCCTACTATACCCTGACGATGGAGTCGATCAGGTGCTGGAGACAAACTGTTTTGTCACTACAGCTAGCAAATATCGGTCGCCAGCTGATGCACATAGTACTAAGTTAACGACCACAATCAGTGGGCTTTGGTCTCGTCCTCATGTCACTAAAGTGAATTTCCGATTTAGTGACATGCGCCAGATTAAGCCTGGTATCTTTGTTTACAAGCCTCTTCATGACTTGTAACCTTTATGAACACCCACTAAGTTGACCATGCTGCGTTCAATAAAGTGAAGAAACCATATGTTTTCAAGCTAGTTTTCGAGAAAAGCATGTTTCTTGCGCTTATACAAAGTTGAAGATCTTTTCAGTGCTCCTGATTTGCCCATGCAATCGATCAGGCGTGATTATATATGTGTGCAAAGTTTGAGGGGGCACTTTCCAAGTTCGTTTTCAAAGGAACATGCCTACTAAACCCTAAACCCGAACCCTAAACCCTGTAACCACATACTTTACAATCACATACTTTACAATCACAGTACTCTAGAAATACACTACGTACACATGATATATAATCTCATACGTAAAATACATACTTTACAATATCTAGGATTTAATATCAATTACATGATATATTTCGACTTCTAATATACAAAATCCCTGCTCATATACCCTTTTACTTTTTGTCATCATTTCATCACACTTTACAACTGCAGAATGTCGCACTACACTTTCTTCCCGACACTCTCTACAATGACAGATACAACAATCATTATTCTTTTAATATTACATCCCTCTACAACCTTTCACGGTATCGTATTTTTTACTACTACATAAATCCCTTCTACAACTGTACTACCATATCCTTCACTACAATCCTTCACTACCTCATATTATGCTTACACACACTATCACTTCATATTCATTAACCACATACATCATAACCTTATACCCTAGCCATCAAAAACTTGACCGAATTGACTTAAAGTATCGTCGCGCACCCATGTGCAACCTTTCACTTGACATTGCATACAGTGCTGATTTTGAAATTACGAGCCGAATTATGAGGTTTTGTTCCCCTCAAACGTGATGTATGATTTTGCTTAAGCGACAAGCCAAATTATAACCAACATTTAGGTGCACACAGTCGAGCGGTACCTGAAAAATATTGGTTTCAAGCTAGTTTTCGAGAAAAGCATGTTTCTTGCGCTTATACAAAGTTGAAGATCTTTTTCAGTGCTCCTGATTTGCCCATGCAATCGATCAGGCGTGATTATATATGTGTGCAAAGTTTGAGGGGCACTTTCCAAGTTCGTTTTCAAAGGAACATGCCTACTATACCCTGACGATGGAGTCGATCAGGTGCTGGAGACAAACTGTTTTGTCACTACAGCTAGCAAATATCGGTCGCCAGCTGATGCACATAGTACTAAGTTAACGACCACAATCAGTTGGCTTTGGTCTCGTCCTCATGTCACTAAAGTGAATTTCCGATTTAGTGACATGCGCCAAGATTAAGCCTCGTATCTTTGTTTACAAGCCTCTTCATGACTTGTAACCTTTATGAACACCCACTAAGTTGACCATGCTGCGTTCAATAAAGTGAAGAAAACCATATGTTTTCAAGCTAGTTTTCGAGAAAAGCATGTTTCTTGCGCTTATACAAAGTTGAAGATCTTTTCAGTGCTCCTGATTTGCCCATGCAATCGATCAGGCGTGATTATATATGTGTGCAAAGTTTGAGGGGCACTTTCCAAGTTCGTTTTCAAAGGAACATGCCTACTATACCCTGACGATGGAGTCGATCAGGTGCTGGAGACAAACTGTTTTGTCACTACAGCTAGCAAATATCGGTCGCCAGCTGATGCACATAGTACTAAGTTAACGACCACAATCAGTTGGCTTTGGTCTCGTCCTCATGTCACTAAAGTGAATTTCCGATTTAGTGACATGCGCCAAGATTAAGCCTCGTATCTTTGTTTACAAGCCTCTTCATGACTTGTAACCTTTATGAACACCCACTAAGTTGACCATGCTGCGTTCAATAAAGTGAAGAAAACCATATGTTTTCAAGCTAGTTTTCGAGAAAAGCATGTTTCTTGCGCTTATACAAAGTTGAAGATCTTTTCAGTGCTCCTGATTTGCCCATGCAATCGATCAGGCGTGATTATATATGTGTGCAAAGTTTGAGGGGCACTTTCCAAGTTCGTTTTCAAAGGAACATGCCTACTAAACCCTAAACCCTAAACCCTAAACCCTGTAACCACATACTTTACAATCACATACTTTACAATCACATACTCTGTAATCAAATACACTACGTACACATGATATATAATCTCATACCTTACAAATACATACTTTACAATATCTATTTAATCAATTACATGATATATTTCTACTTCTAATATATCAAATCCCTGCTCATATACCCTTTTACTTTTTTGTCATCATTTCACACACTTTACAACTGCATACTGTCGCACTACACTTTCTTCCACGACACTCTCTACAATGACATATACAACAATCATTATTCTTTTAATATTACATCCCTCTACAACCTTTCACGGTATCGTATTTTTTACTACTACATAAATCACCTTCTACAACTGTACTACCATATCCTTCACTACAATCCTTCACTACCTCATATTTATGCTTACACACACTATCACTTCATATTCATTAACCACATACATCATAACCTTATACCCTAGCCATCAAAAACTTGACCGAATTGACTTAAAGTATCGTCGCGCACCCATGTGCAACCTTTCACTTGACATTGCATACAGTGCTGATTTTGAAATTACGAGCCGAATTATGAGGTTTTGTTCCCCTCAAACGTGATGTATGATTTTGCTTAAGCGACAAGCCAAATTATAACCAACATTTAGGTGCACACAGTCGAGCGGTACCCTGAAAAATATTGGTTTCAAGCTAGTTTTCGAGAAAAGCATGTTTCTTGCGCTTATACAAAGTTGAAGATCTTTTTCAGTGCTCCTGATTTGCCCATGCAATCGATCAGGCGTGATTATATATGTGTGCAAAGTTTGAGGGGCACTTTCCAAGTTCGTTTTCAAAGGAACATGCCTACTAAACCCTAAACCCTAAACCCTAAACCCTAAACCCTGTAACCACATACTTTACAATCACATACTCTGTAATCAAATACACTACGTACACATGATATATAATCTCATACCTTACAAATACATACTTTACAATATCTATTTAATCAATTACATGATATATTTCTACTTCTAATATATCAAATCCCTGCTCATATACCCTTTTACTTTTTTGTCATCATTTCACACACTTTACAACTGCATACTGTCGCACTACACTTTCTTCCACGACACTCTCTACAATGACATATACAACAATCATTATTCTTTTAATATTACATCCCTCTACAACCTTTCACGGTATCGTATTTTTTACTACTACATAAATCACCTTCTACAACTGTACTACCATATCCTTCACTACAATCCTTCACTACCTCATATTTATGCTTACACACACTATCACTTCATATTCATTAACCACATACATCATAACCTTATACCCTAGCCATCAAAAACTTGACCGAATTGACTTAAAGTATCGTCGCGCACCCATGTGCAACCTTTCACTTGACATTGCATACAGTGCTGATTTTGAAATTACGAGCCGAATTATGAGGTTTTGTTCCCCTCAAACGTGATGTATGATTTTGCTTAAGCGACAAGCCAAATTATAACCAACATTTAGGTGCACACAGTCGAGCGGTACCCTGAAAAATATTGGTTTCAAGCTAGTTTTCGAGAAAAGCATGTTTCTTGCGCTTATACAAAGTTGAAGATCTTTTTCAGTGCTCCTGATTTGCCCATGCAATCGATCAGGCGTGATTATATATGTGTGCAAAGTTTGAGGGGCACTTTCCAAGTTCGTTTTCAAAGGAACATGCCTACTATACCCTGACGATGGAGTCGATCAGGTGCTGGAGACAAACTGTTTTGTCACTACAGCTAGCAAATATCGGTCGCCAGCTGATGCACATAGTACTAAGTTAACGACCACAATCAGTTGGCTTTGGTCTCGTCCTCATGTCACTAAAGTGAATTTCCGATTTAGTGACATGCGCCAAGATTAAGCCTCGTATCTTTGTTTACAAGCCTCTTCATGACTTGTAACCTTTATGAACACCCACTAAGTTGACCATGCTGCGTTCAATAAAGTGAAGAAAACCATATGTTTTCAAGCTAGTTTTCGAGAAAAGCATGTTTCTTGCGCTTATACAAAGTTGAAGATCTTTTCAGTGCTCCTGATTTGCCCATGCAATCGATCAGGCGTGATTATATATGTGTGCAAAGTTTGAGGGGCACTTTCCAAGTTCGTTTTCAAAGGAACATGCCTACTATACCCTGACGATGGAGTCGATCAGGTGCTGGAGACAAACTGTTTTGTCACTACAGCTAGCAAATATCGGTCGCCAGCTGATGCACATAGTACTAAGTTAACGACCACAATCAGTTGGCTTTGGTCTCGTCCTCATGTCACTAAAGTGAATTTCCGATTTAGTGACATGCGCCAAGATTAAGCCTCGTATCTTTGTTTACAAGCCTCTTCATGACTTGTAACCTTTATGAACACCCACTAAGTTGACCATGCTGCGTTCAATAAAGTGAAGAAAACCATATGTTTTCAAGCTAGTTTTCGAGAAAAGCATGTTTCTTGCGCTTATACAAAGTTGAAGATCTTTTCAGTGCTCCTGATTTGCCCATGCAATCGATCAGGCGTGATTATATATGTGTGCAAAGTTTGAGGGGCACTTTCCAAGTTCGTTTTCAAAGGAACATGCCTACTATACCCTGACGATGGAGTCGATCAGGTGCTGGAGACAAACTGTTTTGTCACTACAGCTAGCAAATATCGGTCGCCAGCTGATGCACATAGTACTAAGTTAACGACCACAATCAGTTGGCTTTGGTCTCGTCCTCATGTCACTAAAGTGAATTTCCGATTTAGTGACATGCGCCAAGATTAAGCCTCGTATCTTTGTTTACAAGCCTCTTCATGACTTGTAACCTTTATGAACACCCACTAAGTTGACCATGCTGCGTTCAATCAAGTGAAAAACCATATGTTTTCAAGCTAGTTTTCGAGAAAAGCATGTTTCTTGCGCTTATACAAAGTTGAAGATCTTTTTCAGTGCTCCTGATTTGCCCATGCAATCGATCAGGCGTGATTATATATGTGTGCAAAGTTTGAGGGGCACTTTCCAAGTTCGTTTTCAAAGGAACATGCCTACTATACCCTGACGATGGAGTCGATCAGGTGCTGGAGACAAACTGTTTTGTCACTACAGCTAGCAAATATCGGTCGCCAGCTGATGCACATAGTACTAAGTTAACGACCACAATCAGTTGGCTTTGGTCTCGTCCTCATGTCACTAAAGTGAATTTCCGATTTAGTGACATGCGCCAAGATTAAGCCTCGTATCTTTGTTTACAAGCCTCTTCATGACTTGTAACCTTTATGAACACCCACTAAGTTGACCATGCTGCGTTCAATAAAGTGAAGAAAACCATATGTTTTCAAGCTAGTTTTCGAGAAAAGCATGTTTCTTGCGCTTATACAAAGTTGAAGATCTTTTCAGTGCTCCTGATTTGCCCATGCAATCGATCAGGCGTGATTATATATGTGTGCAAAGTTTGAGGGGCACTTTCCAAGTTCGTTTTCAAAGGAACATGCCTACTATACCCTGACGATGGAGTCGATCAGGTGCTGGAGACAAACTGTTTTGTCACTACAGCTAGCAATATCGGTCGCCAGCTGATGCACATAGTACTAAGTTAACGACCACAATCAGTTGGCTTTGGTCTCGTCCTCATGTCACTAAAGTGAATTTCCGATTTAGTGACATGCGCCAAGATTAAGCCTCGTATCTTTGTTTACAAGCCTCTTCATGACTTGTAACCTTTATGAACACCCACTAAGTTGACCATGCTGCGTTCAATAAAGTGAAGAAAACCATATGTTTTCAAGCTAGTTTTCGAGAAAAGCATGTTTCTTGCGCTTATACAAAGTTGAAGATCTTTTCAGTGCTCCTGATTTGCCCATGCAATCGATCAGGCGTGATTATATATGTGTGCAAAGTTTGAGGGGCACTTTCCAAGTTCGTTTTCAAAGGAACATGCCTACTATACCCTGACGATGGAGTCGATCAGGTGCTGGAGACAAACTGTTTTGTCACTACAGCTAGCAAATATCGGTCGCCAGCTGATGCACATAGTACTAAGTTAACGACCACAATCAGTTGGCTTTGGTCTCGTCCTCATGTCACTAAAGTGAATTTCCGAATTAGTGACATGCGCCAAGATTAAGCCTCGTATCTTTGTTTACAAGCCTCTTCATGACTTGTAACCTTTATGAACACCCACTAAGTTGACCATGCTGCGTTCCATAAAGTGAAGAAAACCATATGTTTTCAAGCTAGTTTTCGAGAAAAGCATGATTCTTGCGCTTATACAAAGTTGAAGATCTTTTTCAGTGCTCCTGATTTGCCCATGCAATCGATCAGGCGTGATTATATATGTGTGCAAAGTTTGAGGGGCACTTTCCAAGTTCGTTTTCAAAGGAACATGCCTACTATACCCTGACGATGGAGTCGATCAGGTGCTGGAGACAAACTGTTTTGTCGCTACAGCTAGCAAATATCGGTCGCCAGCTGATGCACATAGTACTAAGTTAACGACCACAATCAGTTGGCTTTGGTCTCGTCCTCATGTCACTAAAGTGAATTTCCGATTTAGTGACATGCGCCAAGATTAAGCCTCGTATCTTTGTTTACAAGCCTCTTCATGACTTGTAACCTTTATGAACACCCACTAAGTTGACCATGCTGCGTTCAATAAAGTGAAGAAAACCATATGTTTTCAAGCTAGTTTTCGAGAAAAGCATGTTTCTTGCGCTTATACAAAGTTGAAGATCTTTTCAGTGCTCCTGATTTGCCCATGCAATCGATCAGGCGTGATTATATATGTGTGCAAAGTTTGAGGGGCACTTTCCAAGTTCGTTTTCAAAGGAACATGCCTACTATACCCTGACGATGGAGTCGATCAGGTGCTGGAGACAAACTGTTTTGTCGCTACAGCTAGCAAATATCGGTCGCCAGCTGATGCACATAGTACTAAGTTAACGACCACAATCAGTTGGCTTTGGTCTCGTCCTCATGTCACTAAAGTGAATTTCCGATTTAGTGACATGCGCCAAGATTAAGCCTCGTATCTTTGTTTACAAGCCTCTTCATGACTTGTAACCTTTATGAACACCCACTAAGTTGACCATGCTGCGTTCAATAAAGTGAAGAAAACCATATGTTTTCAAGCTAGTTTTCGAGAAAAGCATGTTTCTTGCGCTTATACAAAGTTGAAGATCTTTTCAGTGCTCCTGATTTGCCCATGCAATCGATCAGGCGTGATTATATATGTGTGCAAAGTTTGAGGGGCACTTTCCAAGTTCGTTTTCAAAGGAACATGCCTACTATACCCTGACGATGGAGTCGATCAGGTGCTGGAGACAAACTGTTTTGTCGCTACAGCTAGCAAATATCGGTCGCCAGCTGATGCACATAGTACTAAGTTAACGACCACAATCAGTTGGCTTTGGTCTCGTCCTCATGTCACTAAAGTGAATTTCCGATTTAGTGACATGCGCCAAGATTAAGCCTCGTATCTTTGTTTACAAGCCTCTTCATGACTTGTAACCTTTATGAACACCCACTAAGTTGACCATGCTGCGTTCAATAAAGTGAAGAAAACCATATGTTTTCAAGCTAGTTTTCGAGAAAAGCATGTTTCTTGCGCTTATACAAAGTTGAAGATCTTTTCAGTGCTCCTGATTTGCCCATGCAATCGATCAGGCGTGATTATATATGTGTGCAAAGTTTGAGGGGCACTTTCCAAGTTCGTTTTCAAAGGAACATGCCTACTATACCCTGACGATGGAGTCGATCAGGTGCTGGAGACAAACTGTTTTGTCACTACAGCTAGCAAAATATCGGTCGCCAGCTGATGCACATAGTACTAAGTTAACGACCACAATCAGTTGGCTTTGGTCTCGTCCTCATGTCACTAAAGTGAATTTCCGATTTAGTGACATGCGCCAAGATTAAGCCTCGTATCTTTGTTTACAAGCCTCTTCATGACTTGTAACCTTTATGAACACCACTAAGTTGACCATGCTGCGTTCAATAAAGTGAAGAAAACCATATGTTTTCAAGCTAGTTTTCGAGAAAAGCATGTTTCTTGCGCTTATACAAAGTTGAAGATCTTTTCAGTGCTCCTGATTTGCCCATGCAATCGATCAGGCGTGATTATATATGTGTGCAAAGTTGAGGGGCACTTTCCAAGTTCGTTTTCAAAGGAACATGCCTACTATACCCTGACGATGGAGTCGATCAGGTGCTGGAGACAAACTGTTTTGTCACTACAGCTAGCAAATATCGGTCGCCAGCTGATGCACATAGTACTAAGTTAACGACCACAATCAGTTGGCTTGGTCTCGTCCTCATGTCACTAAAGTGAATTTCCGATTTAGTGACATGCGCCAAGATTAAGCCTCGTATCTTTGTTTACAAGCCTCTTCATGACTTGTAACCTTTATGAACACCCACTAAGTTGACCATGCTGCGTTCAATAAAGTGAAGAAAACCATATGTTTTCAAGCTAGTTTTCGAGAAAAACATGTTTCTTGCGCTTATACAAAGTTGAAGATCTTTTTCAGTGCTCCTGATTTGCCCATGCAATCGATCAGGCGTGATTATATATGTGTGCAAAGTTTGAGGGGCACTTTCCAAGTTCGTTTTCAAAGGAACATGCCTACTATACCCTGACGATGGTGTGGTGTAGCGGGATCAGCAAAATCTGCGAGATCGCTAGATCCAACTTCCCACCAATGCCCGGACACCGACTAACGAAGGGGGTCCTCCGATGATCCGTGATCTGCTGAACTTGCTCACCTTGTGTACCCGTCGGTTGGGCTGGATCTTCCTCTCTTGGTGACTGCTAAGTTGCTCGATCGGTGTTAGCTGAACGTCTTGGCGTGACGTTGGGGTCGTAGAGTAGCGTGGGAGTCTTCACACCACTCGCCAATAGTAGATCCGGAGTCCAAGCGATTAGATCAAGCTTGGATCCGGCGGCCTAGATCTGGATCCGGCCTTGTAGTAATTCCTTTAGTGTCGATTTCCCTTTACGCGGGGTCCTTTGATTGCTTGGCGCTTCCTATAGCGCGATCTTGATCGTTGAGAAACCGAGGATCTACCGGCTAAGCAATTAATACCGGGATCTTGGATCTGCACTTAGGGTAAGATACTAGGAGGTTGGATCTAGCCAATATATTATCTAGATATTATCAACCACCCTAGATCTATACACCTAAATCGCTATTAATACCGTAGGCCAATGTAGTTCCCGTTTCCAGGCGCGTAGCGAAGCACTTGTGTCGTACGATGCAAATTCGGTTCTGATTTAATGTTAAGACCTATCCCATCCTGTATCCTATCCTTAACGACACATCGACTGATTACGCTATCCTGATCCTTGTCTTTCTTGTCCTCACCATCCTGGCAGTCGACATCCTTGCAGATCACCTTGGATCTGAACCATAAACATCAGATCACTAGTCGCAATGTGTGATCTGGCCTTCTCCTTCCTCCAATATCGTAATCATCCACCGTAATGTCCAGATCACACGTCTCCCGAGTCAGATCATGCCTTAATAAAGCTAGATCACGCTGATCCAATCTCAGATCGGCTAGATCTCCTTGACCTTGTTGATCTAGGGTTTCCATGCATGATCCGGCGACAATACTTCGTGATAATCATAATTATAACATATCCGAGCTTATTCCATGCCGTTAATCCCCAATCATCATTCATCTTTGCCATAATATCCCTAGATCCCGGATCCCTCGGATCCGCCTATGGATCTAGGTTCATGAGCCTTGATCCACGTTCCCTGAATGGAACCTGATATACGAACCGATCTGGTCTTCACGGATATAGATTATAGCCCAGATCCGGACATCTAGGCTTAGATCACCAGTTTCCACAGTGTCTATAGACATACTGTTGCACCCATATTACGATCATGCCAGTCCCACATCATCCATATCCATACTAGATCTTCCCAGCTCTTCGGATCTGGATACATGTATAGATCGTATGTCAATACATATATCACGTCCCACTCAAGGTGTCACTAATCTCCATCAATCTTATCCATCAACTGGATCCGCAACCAGATCCACCCACATCAGCTCGTCATCTACTCCAATCACATCACGTCAGGTCCGATCACGTCCAAATCGGATCTTTCCTGGATACTCCGATGCCAAATCTTTCAAATCCACTTCACCACAATGGAGTCGATCAGGTGCTGGAGACAAACTGTTTTGTCACTACAGCTAGCAAATATCGGTCGCCAGCTGATGCACATAGTACTAAGTTAACGACCACAATCAGTTGGCTTTGGTCTCGTCCTCATGTCACTAAAGTGAATTTCCGATTTAGTGACATGCGCCAAGATTAAGCCTCGTATCTTTGTTTACAAGCCTCTTCATGACTTGTAACCTTTATGAACACCCACTAAGTTGACCATGCTGCGTTCAATAAAGTGAAGAAAACCATATGTTTTCAAGCTAGTTTTCGAGAAAAGCATGTTTCTTGCGCTTATACAAAGTTGAAGATCTTTTTCAGTGCTCCTGATTTGCCCATGCAATCGATCAGGCGTGATTATATATGTGTGCAAAGTTTGAGGGGCACTTTCCAAGTTCGTTTTCAAAGGAACATGCCTACTAAACCCTAAACCCTAAACCCTAAACCCTGTAACCACATACTTTACAATCACATACTTTACAATCACATACTCTGTAATCAAATACACTACGTACACATGATATATAATCTCATACCTTACAAATACATACTTTACAATATCTATTTAATCAATTACATGATATATTTCTACTTCTAATATATCAAATCCCTGCTCATATACCCTTTTACTTTTTTGTCATCATTTCACACACTTTACAACTGCATACTGTCGCACTACACTTTCTTCCACGACACTCTCTACAATGACATATACAACAATCATTATTCTTTTAATATTACATCCCTCTACAACCTTTCACGGTATCGTATTTTTTACTACTACATAAATCACCTTCTACAACTGTACTACCATATCCTTCACTACAATCCTTCACTACCTCATATTTATGCTTACACACACTATCACTTCATACTCATTAACCACATACATCATAACCTTATACCCTACTACCACCTATTCAATTATCAAATTTTCTATAACTACATATCCCATCGTCATCAACTTCTATACTATTATATGCATATACATCCTCATAATCTCTCAACAAATACTGTACTATCATATAACCCACTATCATCAATTTCACTTGCACACTCTACATAATGTGGTGAAGCAGATAAGAAGTTTTCCGATCTCGATCTCGTCCCGTCAATCGAGATCAAGAGCAATTCCTCTCTACGATGATCCTCGATATAGTGACACTCACTATAATGACCAAGTGAATGCGTGCGCTATCATCCCCGTTCAAGACGATTGTACCCACGCGATATCGATCCTGACAGATAAATATCGATCTTAGCTTTATTATAGGTATTATGGAGCCAGTGCGTTATGGATAGCCACAGATGGGAAGCATAGGACGTTAACCATTAATTCAGAGTTGTTTTTACCTTCTACTACACAAGCCTTCCTTCTTCTTCGCTATTCCGGGTAGGGATATACAAGATTGGCCCTCCCGACGTCACGCAGAATCAAAATCGACACTAAGTAGAACCCTTACGCCCAGATTGCTTGGCTGGACGTTCGTCAACCCTCAAATCTCAAGACCCCGCTATAGGAAGCGGCAAGCACGTATTGGAAGTATTGGATTAAGATCACACACCGACCACAAGACCCCCCCGTGCTAAGATCGACACTGGTCAGAACAAGATCGACCAAGTGCATCCAAGATCGAAGCTTAATAACTACACGGCGCAGCGAGTAGAAGTATCCCCGCTGCTGCCACCTCTCCCGCTGTCCTGTCCGACAACAAGATCGACAACAAGCGCGTCTAATCGAGATCACCCGAGGAGCGATCTAGTCCCACCGACGGGTACGCAAGGTGAGATCAAGTAATTTCACGGAAGATGGGAGTACCCCTTCCGTTAGTCAGCAGTTCAGGCGCAGTGTGCAAGATGACTCCTGCGATCTTGCGATTTCGCAGAACCACTTCTCCACACTACCACCATGTAATCAACTCTTCTAATATTTACTATCAAGTATTTTATATTAATTTTAAAACATTAACCCATTCTAGATCATATTACTTAAATAATCACTTAAATACCCCCCCCTCTTCTAATATTTTCATAAATCCCGATTTAATATTTATTGTACTTCACAATATTTTTACTTCTTTTACTTGTACTTATTTGCTACTATCGATTAACAGTTTGCTAATGCTGTAAACTTCATTTCATTTTATTCGATATTTTTAATATTTGTATCAACTTAATATATAATACACCTTAAAATAAATTCTTTAATTATTTTACTTGTACGTATTTGCTAACTATCTATAAACATTTTCCGACATACTCTTCACTTTTTTTCAATGTATAATAATATTAGGGGGTGAACATTGTACAAACTATGCTCATCTTTTGACTCTTTTTCCGCTCATTTAAAACTTCAAGATCCTGGACCTTTGATCCCCCGCTTTCGTTCTCCCGCTCCCTCCCTCTTTCTCGAGATGTCTTCACCTCGTGATTTGGTACGTGATAAATTCTTTTTGAATCTACCTTACAAGGGCAAGAGGATACTGCAGTTAGATTATGGGGGGATGAAGATGAAGAGGGGGTTGAGACGAGAGCGGAGATGAAGAGGACCAAGGTGAAGACGAAGGAGAAACCAATAAGGTCCACCTATCGCGCAATGATTAGCAGATTAGTGTGAGCTGGATGGAAGTACTGGAGAACTTTTCGGTCATTCTTGGCACAAGTGAAAGACAAAAGTTGGTGGAAAGCGCAAAATTAAAAAATGGACGCGTTCAATGCACTTGTGAGTCATCTTAAACGAAATACGACCACTTTAGCGTTGAGAAAACTGGCAGTCCGGAACATGGAGCAAATGTGGCGAACTTACATGCGGCGATTCTGGAACACTCTAAAGTTGTGCCAATCAGATACTGGAGCGGGACTCTCTAAGCGCGAATTAACTTGTGGAGCATCCTTCCAGCAAAACTTGGAGCATAAATGCTCCCTCTTTAGCCGCATGAGGGCACTTTTCGAAATGAAGGTAAACGTAACACCATCGGCAACAGTGAAGCTAGGATTACCTTCGCTGTCAACCTGATCTAATGTCATCTCCGACAACTACCAGGACACAGAGAGTGGATATGATGACGTTATATGATCCGTGAGAATGATTGCTGGGTTAATGATGAGCTGACTGTCGTTCCTGCAGATCAGTCCCAACTGGTCTCTCCATCAACACCAACCCAGTTGACAGCCTCGCCTTCTCAGAAATTGTCGGAACAGGTGCCAAACCTCACTATTGCGTCTGCTCCATCATCGACATCTCCTTCCAAAACAATCCAGGCTTCATCAACGACGAAAAGGCTCGAAGACGTCAATGCAAACCAGTTTTCTAAAGCACAAACACGGAAACGGTCATGCTCCGCTCCCGGAAATTTCAAGCAAGTAAAAATTATCAAGAGTCAGAGAACATCGGATGGGAAGTCTACTAAAACCGCACAAACAGATGCATACGAAACTCGAATCAACAGGATATGCTCGAAACGAGGAAGCAAGGATCGGTTATCATCAGCGGAAACTAGAAGAAGAACGTCGCCAGTGGATTGAAAAGCAAGCAGAAGCACAGCTACAACGGAAATGGAAGCTGAGCAGCGTACACGTGAGCAAGAAGAGCGTCAAGCACAACACAGGCAGGAACTTGTGCTGGAACTTCTCCGTCAGTGCAAATCGGTCGATGATATAGAGATGTTCGTGAGGAAATTTTGCTAGGAATTTGATACGATGGGTATGGCGAAAACAAGACGCTTTCCATGCTCTCTTCTCGGTTAATCTGAGTCCGTGGCTCCTTCAGCAACTCCCATCTATTCATTAAAAGTCCAATAGTGTGCTCATTCACAACACGAGCATGAGCAACGCAAGTGTTGAAATCTTCGATCTGTACCACGTACATGCGACTTATAAGTAGGGACAATTGAATTACGCATTAAGTCAGCTGGGTATATGAAATCTGAAAGTAAATATTCGCCGCAGGAAAAGAAATGATGCTTTAATTCGTCTTTGGATAGAGGCATTTCCTGATAGATAGTACTATCTGAGCCGGATCCCGGCCATCCACTAAAGAAAGCAATAATCCGGCGGCGCCAGTCACACAGTACCTGTCCGCTTAAACTGTAGCGATGTTTCCGGTAAAAAAAACACTCCCCGTCTTTTGCAGGCTTTTGGGCAAGAGGTGGAGTTGTTCCATCAATAACCCCTACACAACCACGAAAACCAAGTGATGTCATACGTCGTGATGATTTCCTCCGCTCCGCTAGGCCATCGTACATACGCCTCGGAGAGGTCGTTTAGGGCAGTCACAACCCTGTCCGTATAATCATCGACAGTCCCTTTGCCAATGCCCCAGACACCTTGAAATCTGCTCAGAGATGCACCTGTACCGTAATTTGCAAAGTGGTCTAGGGCTACAGCTAGTTGCATCCAAACTTCAGCTTGTGAACAGTACAAATTGTTATAAAAGACGCGGTCGCCCTTAATCTCATTGACGACACGTGAAAACGTTCGTCTGTCATCCTGTTAATGCCACGAAATCGCGAATCTGAAATTGAGTATCGAAAGGCATCAACTTTAAAAACCGTTCTCTTTATCGATCTCTCTCTTCTACCTAAATACCGGGACGACTGTACAAGTTGTAATAATTTGGATGCTTCGGTTGCTATTGAAAAGAGCAATAAACCCTCTTCCCCATCACTGTTTGCCATTCCACGCATGTCGTTGGACTCCTCCTCCAGTGCTGCTATGGCTAGGATTTTCCACCATCTCCTGTAGAAAGCTCTGCCTATCACTTTGCTTCGCCATTGTCGAGCGTCCCTCACGTCTAAATATGATCTGGCTGCTTTGTAAACCGTTTCTTAGCAAAGTTCAAGTTAAATAAATAAGCGAAATGTGAGTCCCCCATTCAGTTTCGGCTCATCTGATCGATAGTTTCTCGACCATATTTCTGCATTATTTCTGCTCATTATTTTTCGCTAGTTTGAGAAGTTCGACTCCCCCTATTGTTAACATTTCTTTCGTTATCCTTTTTCCACTTCCTCTACTTCAACAAAATCCTTCATTTTTACATTCTTTTACAAACTCCCTAACATCTTCAACTTATGATTTCTAACTATATTATCTCTATCCTCTTTATACCATAGCACCCATTTCAATCTTCTCAATTTATGAGCAACATTTTTGCTTATTATATCATAACTAATTATTCTACTTCTACACACTCCACACCAATATCGAACTTTCACATATTATACAACATCTTTACCACAATCAATCTATGTCCAGCTACATTTTTCTGTTACACATCTCTAACCATATTATCGCTTTATCATTCACTATCTTTAAAAATACAAATTATCTGTCCGTCTGTCCGGGGTCTGAGCACGGGGGTCAATTTTTTTTGATAGGCTAAAATTTGAAATTGTACGATTGTCAAGAGAGTGGCTCTGAACGTGTGTCATTTAAAAAAAGACCGCGAACAGCGGAAGCAACTAGGTAAGTGAAGTCACGTAGCTTTCTGTAGTTAAATGCAGTTAGATATGTGGAATGTGGAATATATATTGTTATCTTTTCCTATGCCTGACCACCCCTCTAGCTCTTCGGAGCCCGACGCTGAGGCGCCCATGCAGCCCGCCGATGGCGCGGGAAGCCTCACAGCCAATCTGGGGTAAGGGGTAGCACGAACGGCAATAAAAGCCGGTATACCGGATCGGCTGCCGCTCCCCGGACCCGGTCGTCGGTAATGGGATCCGACACACTTCGGTAGTAATACCGAGTGTGTCTCTGAGTCCGTGGTCGGGCACAGTGTGACCACCCTAGCGGGTGTAAGGAGCCCCCGTTGATCACCGTGCCGGTATAGGTGGTATGCTTTCTCTGTAACCGGTACCACACTTGCACCACTGCTGGTAATACGACCGCGGAATCCTGAACTACTGTGTTGCGAGGTACCGGGGTTGAGCCTTGCTCACAGCCTAGATTTTCCGAAAACCGCACTGCATTAAATCATCAAATTCCCGTAGGGAGGTTTTTAGAGGGACTATTTGGAACTCAGTTTCCACCACTTTAGCGTCCTCTGAATGGCCAAACCCGTCACTGTTTGTTCTTTAACCCTAATCTCATTAGCTGCTATACCGGTATTATTCTATAGAAACTTTAATATAATTTTACGGCCCCACGCTCCGTGTCTTATACTTAGGAGCTGATACTTAATTAAGTTGTCAGCCACGGTCTCCCGAAACCGTCACCAATACCGACAGCCACAAAATAACCTAAATTAAAAACAAAAAACAAAAAAATAATGAGGTTGGTGGCATAAATAAAATGAAAACAAGCTAGATCTATTTTTCGTGTGACCCACGGAAAATAGTAGAAGGCTACATAGCTAGGACCTGGAAACCTGATTTGTGTACCGTGTAGCTCATGGTGTTAGATATTACCATTATTAAGTAATGGGTGAGACTTATAGACACTAAAGTGATAGAATTGGGCACAGATGGTTACAAAGTTAAAGAGTTGAAATCTAGATGTACCTCTTTAAACCTCCCCGTCATGAACCCGATGAAGTCAAGAATGCTAACGGTTACTGCATTTCGTGGATATATAGTGTGGATAACGGGGTAAAAACGGAAGTACAATACGATCATGGATATTGAAGACGCTTTCTGCACGCCAGACGAAGGCGAATCGAACGAGGATAAACGGCGCAGAAGTGAGAGCTAAGAAATTTGCTTTGAATCGGCTTGTACACCAGCAAAATGAAGAAAATGCTGATGCCGATGAAGATGTTACTATGGTTGGAATATTCAACAATTCCAGGAACACCGACACTTCAACCACCGTCGCTCACGTAGATACAACCAGCATTCACTCCGTGCTTGCACAGCCGGAATCAATACCAAAGGTGGCCGTTGCGACAGATGCACGAGCAGATTCAGGTGGATTACATATCACAACCAGCCGCAGAAGATCCGATATGGGCCCTTCGCAGCTTGCGGCGGTGAGAGAGAGATCGCATCTGAAAGGTTGCAAAGAGGGGGCGTGACGAGCAAACACGAGCAATCCATCGGCAACGAGAAGCAGCTCGCCATCAACAAATGTCCTCAGAGGAACGACGTGCGCAATAACAGCAAAATATCACATCCCGCGCAGATCAACGAAGGGAAATGAATGACGCATTAGCAACACAGTGGCGCGAGTAGTTGCCAGGACTGAAATGAATGACGAACGACGTGGAATGATACAGAATCGCGATGTCGTCGCACGGGCTGTTGCACGAGGTGAAATGAGCGACGAACAACACAGGGTTATTCAGGAGAGCGAAGCAGTTGCTAATGCTTTTCAACATAGCAGTTTGAATCAAATACATCGTCGAGAAAATTAGGAGCGTGACACCCATGCTAGGGCGACATCACGCCGGTTAATGACACTAGACGAGCGACTGGAACTTCGTGAAGAAGAGCGATTAAGGCGCCAATCCCGTCAGTACAAAAAATATAATGGTAATCATGAAGACTTTGATTCCATGCGTGTCCGCGGCAAAGACACTATGAATAATCCCCACTACGTTTCACGGTTTATTCGAGGCTGCTTGGGAGATAAATGTACATGCGCTGATTGCGGTGCTTGGAAGTTCCCTGGTGAAACGAAGAAATGCTGTTGCATGGGTGGTAAACCCCGACTTCCGCCCCCCCGAGAAGCCCCAGAGAAGCTGCGATTACTGTTTAACAACCCGGTAATTATGCAGTCTATTGTGCTTATAACAATGCTTTTGCATTTAAGTTACATCCATGGGAGCGTTACGATCCAAACCACTTCAAGTTGATGAAAGTGTTACGCGGAGAAGCATTTACAACGTCAGCGTGATGGGAACAGTTTGCCATCAAATGGGATCTCTTCCCCCGTCCCCCGGTGGAAAGCCAATGTTTTCACAGATTTATATAAACGACCCTGACAGTGCAGCACGTGTGGCAAACCGCATCCGAATGACAGGTGGATTGAGTGCAGAAATCCTGAGCGACACTGATAATGTCATGGAACAGTATAATCCCTACGCTCAACAGTTCTTACACGTACGCGAATATCTGGTTGAACGTAGTAGACCAGCGTTAGAAATGGCCCGTGCAGATCGTGCGCAGAGACAAGAAAACGAGGGTAAGCAAGAAGAGGGTGTTCATGAAAGCCTCATAGATCCGGAAGTCGAGTATGTCCTTCGACTTCATGTTGGTCGGGACACAATTTTTTAAAAAAAAAATTCAGGAACCCATAACACGCCTACTGCTTCCGAGGTGGCTGCAATTATCTTCGACACCAATGCTGCACAACCCCGCGATATAATCCTGTACACTAGACAAGGAGGGTTCAATCGCATTTACGAAGCCAATCCACACTATGATCCGCTACTCTTCTCCATCCATATGGAGAGTCTTGGTGGACTTACAAAATGCCATACGCGGGTGAATTAAATAACGTCAACAATGATCAAGGAGGAAGGCCACCTGCGGGGAATGATCAAACCGACCAAAACGTGGAGGGAGATTTGGCTGAGTGGGGATATATTGTGCAATATGAGGATGGCAAAGAGGAACGACGAAAAACAACAATGTCTCTGAGAGAATTTGTTGCCTATCCTCTCTACAACCGTACTGGGAGCCACTCGCTTTTGCTGCTTGGAGGAAGACTGACCGAGCAGTACTGTGTTGATCAGTGGGCTAAGGCGGAGCAGGAGAGACTGCGATATATCGAGAACAATCAACTTGAATTTCGCCTCGAGACCATACAAGGACTCACTGACGCGTACAGACATGAAGGCACGGAAACGCGCCTAATTGCGGCGGTTCATGACCTTGAACAGTATGCGCGTAATTCTACATCCAACCGGGATTATCGGCGAAATACGTCTGAGGAAGAAATCGGGTTAGATGCCAATAACATTGGGCGTCGTTTAATTTTGCCACCTTCATTTACTGGTGGACCTTGCTATATGTACCAACGGTTCCAGGATGCGAGGGCAATCGTACGTGAGCTTGGTGCGCCTAATCCGTTTATTACAATGACATGCAATCCCAAATGGGTAGAAAGGAAAGCATTCGCCCTGGACAGACTGCTTCGGATCGACCAGACATTGTGGCAAGGGTTTTCATGACAAAATTAAAATCTTTGCAATGATCTTGACGAGGGTGTCCTGGGGATTCAGGCAGCCATAATTCACGTGGTAGAGTATCAAAAGCGGGGTTTACCTCGCGCCCATATTTTGCTTATCGTGAGGCCTGAAGACAAACCATTAACAGCTCAAGATGTAGATCGCTTGGTTTCGGCCGCAATACCAGGAGAAACAGCCAGATCCTAACGAAACCGTGACTACCTGTATGTTACACGGCCCGCGCGGGGATGCGGACAAGAATATCTCCTGTATGAAGAATGGGAAATGCTCGAAAAAGTTTCTGAAACCTTTAGCAGATGAAACGACGATAGCAGCGGATAAATATCCTGTGTATAGACGCCGTAGGCGCTCCACGGGTCGTTTGATCTGTGGCAGAAAGGAATGGGATAATGAAACGGTTAATCAGTGGTTTGTACCGTACAATCCGTTTCTTTCACAAACGTACTATTGCCATATCAACGTGGAAGTTTGTGCTACGAGTAACGCCGTCAAATATATTTACAAATATGTATACAGGGGGCAGATATGACCACGGTCACCATTGAGGGTGACATTCAAGGTCATTCACTTAACGAGATTCTGCAGTATTTGTTAGCGCGAAATATATCGCGGGTAGAAGCCTGTATATGGTTATTCAAGCATCTTACTCAAGGATACACGCACAACGTCCTGAAGCTGGCAATCCATTTACCTGACCAAAGCGCTACAACCTATCTCGCAAATGCGAGCAATGCGCAAATTCGCAGATTAATTCGGCGAGGAGACAAGACAACTTTAACTGCGGTTTTCATGCTCTGTCTTGCGGAGCCGGGAGTGGTTGGAAAAATGCAGTATCAGGATATCCCAACAGTGTACCGCTGGGATAAAAAAATCAAAGTGGTGGGTGCCGTACAAGAAATACGTTCCTTCTACCGGCCGCATCGTACATGTATCTCCACAAGATTCAGAACGGTTTTACGTGCGGCTGTTATTGTGTTATCGACACGGGCCTACTTCCTTTGAAAGTCTAAAACTATTGGTGGAGTAACGTACACTACATTTCATGAAGTAGCAATGGCAGCTAGCTATTTAGACAACGACAGCGAATGGGAAGAACGCTTACTTGAAGCATCACACGAGCGTATGCCCTATCTGCTCTGCAGTTGTTTGGTATCATTTTTGTTTACGCTTTACCGAGTAGCCCTTTGGGATTATGGGAGCGCATCAAGAATGATCTAAGTGAAAATTTTCAGAGAGGGTTTGGCTTGGATATAGACGACAGGGAAGTTGAATACGAGCCACTACAGTGCTTGGACAACATTCTTCGTGTGAATGGGAAACCATTGGAGAACTACGGCCTACCAGTCCTTCAAGACTATGATCTCGAGGGTGCTGTAGATGGACAAGTTACAGGAGATCTAATTCAGCAAGAACTCAACGCATACCCACTAGAACAATTAGAGCCCACTGCAGAAATGGTAACTCGACTAAACGCAAATCAGCAGGACATACTCGATCAAGTTGTTAGCGCTATCGAGACTTCCGAAATGGGAGGGAAACTCTTTTTATAGATGGCCCAGGTGGACAGGAAAATTGTTTTTACTCGATCAAATGCTTGCTAAGGTTCGGTTAGAAGGCGGAATTGCTGTGGCGCTGGCTTCGAGAGAAATTCAACAACGTTACTGACTGAAGGTAGAACAGCACATTCGATGTTCCGGATTCCGCTTAAACCAAATGAACACTATTTCTAAACAGCCCCAGAACGCAAAATTAATTCGACAGGCCCGTTTAATTATATGGTACGGGGCTCCAATGATGCATCGGTCTTGCTTTGAAGCGGTTGACAGGACGTTTCGAGATATTATGGATAATGATGCAGAACCGTTTGGAGTAAAGGTAATCGTCTTCAGTGGAGATCATCGTCAAATTCTGCCTGTTTCTAAAAATGCTACAAGAGCTGAACCCGTGAAAGCGTGTTTTAAAGCTTCTTCGTCGTAGGGCCATCTAAGACAAGTTCACCTGACTGGAAACATGCGTGTCAAAACAGCACCGAGTTAGTAGAATTCTCGGACTTCTTACTCCAAATTGGTGAGGGTAGGTTTCTGAGCAACTCCGGGATAGGCGAAGGGGGCATTTGTATTCCATGCAATACGGGTTTTGTTCCCAATCGGCAAGTTCCTACTTCGGATGACGATTACTCTTTCGACGGGAATGCTGAAATTGAGATCCCAAAATTCTCTCTTCTTCCGCAACGTCGTGATGTAGATCACAGCAGCTTGTTGTGACCAGAAGAAAATCGTCGATTGCGAACAGCAAACGCATTGATTGATGCTGTGTATCCTGAGATTGGTGATGATGACTTGCCTGATCAATATTTTGTGGATCGTGCAGTATTGGCTCCAACAAAAGCCAGTGTTAGGAGAATCAATAAAATGGTAGCTGAACGTTTACCCGTGGAGACGAGAGAGTACCTATCGAATGACAGGGTTGAGGGACCAGAAGGTGGAGTCTCTATTTGAACCAGAGCTCTAAACCCTCTCAATTTCTCTGGACTACCACTTCATAAATAGTTTTGAAAGTGGGCATACCAATCATTATGATTTGCAATAAACAGTACTGGTGGTTTATACAATGGGACGCGACTGCGTGTGGTGGCTTTGGGCGAAAACGCGATTGACGCGACCTTTATGACTGGATTTCGACGTGGCAAACGTGTGTTTATACCGCGTATCGTGTTTTTCAGTGATGACGAGGACAAAGACTTTCCTTTCGCATTACGGTGTAAAAAATTCCCAGTTGTACCAGCGTTTGTCATGATTATTGACAAGGCTCCAGGTCGGTCTATCCACCACGTCGATATTTATCTCGAATCGCTAATATTTGCTCACGGTCAACTCTATGTGGCGTTGGATCAGGTAACATCAAGACAGGTGATCAAGATTGCAATTGCCCCGGAACCTCTAGACGAAGATGGCAATATACACACCAAGAATATCGTTTACAGAGACACTTTTCAATGAATTTACACTGGATAACACGAATATATGTTTTTGAATATTTCTAAAACTACACATTAGAGTATCTGTTTATTCACAACAAATCACTTTCGTGTTAATAATACTATTAGAGGCATAAACCCCCGCGTCCGTGTAGCGGACGCCCCACAACACTAGTAACATTACATAACTAATTTCATCTTTCTTCAAATGTATTTTATTCACATATTCTCTAATTCAACAAACTCCTCTTATGCTATACTTTTTCTACCCTTGTTACGTCTACAACACAATCTTCAACTTACAACTTTTGAATTATACTATATCTAACACACATATATATCGTAATACGCATTTCTATTTCCTAAAGTTAACTATGTTAAAAGCATATACCTTCACATCACTAACTAATGTCAACATCCAATATTTAATGAACTTACCTACTATTACATATAACACCTCAAACACATATACAACAATTATTTTTAACTTATTAATACTCTTCTATTAACATCACTACCCTACTTCGACTCTTTTTCCTCGAATTCTCTATATTTTCCACTGTACTAGTAATTGTTGATTTTCTATTCGATTTAATACTTTTATTACATATTTTACAATCGTATACACCCCTTCAAATCAATCCATGTTACGATTTATTGCATTAATTATCACTTCAATACTTACATATTTCTTTGTGTAATCTGTAACGCTACCGTGTTGACAATACACAATTATTATGCATACTTTGATATACTTCGCCAGCCTGTGGTGTTGGGTGTCAATCGTGAGGTATCGACCTAGTCACCAGCATAACTGCTGTAGAACCTTTCTGTGAAAAACGAGGGTTTGCTCTCATAAGGGGTGCAATAGAGTGACAGTGAAGTAGCAGTAATATCTTGAAGCCTCTGGTGCCTGATAAAACATGACCGAGATTCCATAAATTAAGCTAATGAAGTTATCTCAGCTCGGTATCTAATACGAGTTGTTGACGCTCAGTCGCACTTACGCGAGGTCTCTGGATGCTGGTGCGAGATTTGTTTTCACTTTGTATTTGTATATAGGTATAGGACAAAAAAAAACTGTAAAGGTGAATGCAAAGACGGCATGTTGCGTTTTGATATTTGAACGAGTCTACTATCGAGTATGGTAGATTCTCCATAGGAATTCGCGCCGATTTGTACACGTTGAACTTGCGGATAACATATAGAGAGGGTTTCCACTACTCCACTACTTTCGCACATCTTCGAGTCCATTTCCATTTCCAAGAATATCGATGGTGAACATTTTTAGTTACAACAATACTACAGGAGACCATCAGCTTCCGTATGGTTTGATTGCTGTTGGGACACCAAGGTGGTCAAATAATATTCATATATACATCCAAACAAGTTATAAACGGAGTAGTGAGCTTGGTCAAGTGTGGCTGGTCTTTGAAAACGATATGATAGTGAGGCCAAAAGCTCCATACCTCGAAACAAGTGACAACATTACCAAAATCGTTTCTGTTTCCTCCCCACAACGTGCTCTAACTAGCAGATATGATGCTAGTTGTTGCTACTATAGTACTGTATCTGCAATGAGAAGACACCCTTGTATACGATTCTCTTCTCAGTCTATTATCTTAACATCTATTCAAAATCACTCAAGTTACTACTACTTTCTTCTGCTGCACGATCTTAACCATAATCTCAATTTACCGTCAAATTGCATAACTAAATCCTACATTCTTCTAATATATTTATCCAAGTATTCTCTAATTCAACAAACTCCTATGATTTTATACTTTTCTACCCTTCTCGCCCGCACAACAATCTTCAACTTACAACTTTTGTATTATACTATATCAAATCCATATGTATATCGCAATATGTATTTCTATTTCCTAAAATATCCATATTGTAATGGGCCCTCCATTTACATAAGTAGCTACACATCTTTACGATATCACATAAGTAGGCATGGTTTTCACACACTAGCGTGTGCTCACTCGTCATCCTATGATTGGCTGAAAGGTGGGGAGCCAGACCCGACTTTCAGCCAATCAGCTGTCGGTCTTTATTTGAGCGGTTCACATTAGTCCTAAGGCCTCGCAGATCTAATAATAAATCAAAGTTGAATTTACCTCGGACTTAGTACTTTGTTCTGAATAAGACTGAGAACAAGACGCTTCCTCGACAGCTAGGGCCCGTACCACATACTAAGTACATAAACCTTCAAATCACTATACATTCTTTACATATTGCATTACACATATGCTACAATTCTATTAACATCACTACCCTGCTTCGACTCTTTTTTTCGAATTCTCTATTTTATATAATCTTTATATTGCCCACTTTACTAGTTTTTGTTGTTCTTCTATTTGATTTAATACTTTTATTACATACTTTTCCATCCTATAAACCTCTTCAAACTAATCCATGTTTCTATTCATTCCATTATCTATCACTTTAATACTTGCCTTTTGCCTTCGCATAATCTGGAACACTACAGACTTCCCACTCTACTACCACACACTATAAGACTATAAACCATCTACTATTACTTCATACGTTAGAGTTACATATGCTTCAGACATTCACGTTAATCTACTACTACATATTGATAATACGCATGCTTCGTTATACTTCACCAACCTGTGATGTTGGGTTCAATCGTGAGGTAGCGACTCAGTCTCCCTGCAGAATCTTTCAGTGAAAAGCGAGGGTTTGCTCTCATCGGGGGGTTACATTCCCTGCAATAAAGTGCCAGTGAATAGCAGTGATATCTTGAAGCCTCTGGCGTCCTAACACAACGTGATCGAAGTTCCATAAATTAGGCTAAGGTATGAGTTTGTATCGATTTCAGATCCGTACCTAGTATGAGTTGTTGACGCTCAGTCGCATTGATGCGAAGTCCTCGGATGCTGCCGCGAGATTTTCTTTCACTTGATATTTGTATATAGGTAATATAGGATAACAAAAAGAGCATCACACATCAACGTTTTAAGAAAGAGAACGGAGTCTCCCCCCAACAAAAGTCAAATCGGGTTAGGTGAGAATAGCTAACTCAGCTTAGTGTCATGCGACGCTCGGTAGTGAAGATACTTTTGGTAAAATCGAGCTATATAATGAACGGGTTCGTTATATAGGTCGATTTAAAAAAAACTTTCTTCTAATACATCACTTAATCGCTAAGGCTAAATTAGATTTGATACGTGTAATGGTCGGATTTAACCAGATACATTTAAGAATATGCAAAATCGAGCTCTCGAAGAATGTTTATAAAACTGGTGAAGTTGCTTTACGTTTTAACACAGACTGCAGACTTCACATTATTAACTGACATTAATTAAGTAAATACGACAATGACATATCAAAGGTGTGTTCTTTCTTCTGGCTAAGAGCAACGCCGTACCTCAAATTGCGGTAGTTTATAGTAACGAATTCACAACGGTGCACGAAGACACAGACACTCGCAGGGCATTGATGTAAAGCTGTTAAGATATCATAGCGCAGACAATCTAGATTGTGATATTTCTACTGCAAATTCGGTTTAAGTTCATTTAGTTGCGTATGTTTAAAACAATACTTCTGAGATATTTTTGTTTCCGTTAGTTGTGGTAGATCTTCTCATTGAACATCATAGCGCAAACATAATACGACTGATAAAGCTTGTGGGCAGGTTCTCTTAATCATAAATAACTTCTGCTCCATATTCATTCAACTAACTGACTCTTCGGAAAATATAGACACCCTGTTTGAATCGACTACTTTCGCTTTTTATTATGGTGCACTATTGTACCCTCTTAGTCGTTCTAGAACCAACCATAAATTGCGATTAAAATGCAACAGGCTGCTCCAAGATACGTTTTAAAACTGTGCGTTAAATTTACCTTCAAACTTGGTACTAATTGCGATTGTCAAAGGTATGCGAACCAAGCTTGGTAGTAGACGATGTGAGTGGATGAATGGGAATCCGAAAGTGAGTTCGATTTAGGTTAGTGTCATTGCTACTTGCTACCTCCTACAGTTCCTACAGTCTTTTAGTAATCCTACTGTTACGGTCCAAACGATTTAAGGCGCGGCCAAATGATTTGTGTGATGCGTAAACACGATGCACATCATAGGATTCACCAAATTGAAGTTGAGAGCCAATCACACTACACGATCCCAAAAGATCCACCAATCAGGTTGCTCCATTCCCGTTTCTTCAACTATGGCTCACAGAAGGCACACGCCCGGCACGTGCGTGCCGCGTGCCTAACGCAGAGGTCCAGTCGAACAGACAGCGAAGTGCAACCACAACAGTACTGGCGCTTTGCTCTAAATCTCAGATTTTGAGTTCCTGGTGTAACTGTCATCCGCATATAGACCTTAACTCCCCAAGCATCATTGGGCTCCCAAGCACTAGCAATTTCAGGAATCTACGTGATGGAAACATAAGTAGAGGAGCTTTATACCACTACTACTATACGCGTTCTTTCGATAAAACTGAGCAAACGACTTAAGTAATTAGCAATAATGTGGATAAATTGAACCAGTAGTATCGGTCACGACGGAACCGTGTCAATCAGCACTGATTTAATAATCTACATGGTCTCGTTCTACGATGTTATGGGGTACTGCTTATGTGATTAGAGAGGTTGCTAAAGGGTAGTAAGTACATAAAGTGGGTAAACCAAAATATTTAAAACAACAGAAAAATCTGAAAGACTATGAGCGCGACCGACGATACGTTACACATATAGTAACGGTAATATTCACGTACTGTAAACTGAAATGATGGTAACCCTTGATGTTTGTAACTTTAAAGTGGATGAGATAGGTAAGATCACAAGGTAAGTGTTCAAGGCTATCAAAGCTATGTCCATCGGTATTTCAACGTCACTGTTCCTTTGACTGCTTAAAGCTGCGCTCCTGTGCTGTGTAGCCTATAACCACCACGTTCGGATTCGGGGCATTGCCACGGTACGCACCCCAAGTGGCAAATGGGCTGTGGTGGGTGGCTTTGTTGTGAGCGCCATCAACAAAGCAGGGGATATATTTGCCACTAGTTCTATGCTAGGCTCTGAGCTTTTCCGGAATTTGGGATTTGATGTCTGTATCAATGGTGAAGGTGGACAATCGCCAGATGCTGGGTTAATTATGGCGTTGAGAAAAAGCACTTCGCGGCTAAATAATTGTGGGCATTCCTCGTCGGTTTCCTCCGTATCGTACGAACACCAAGCAGACAAGCACTGGATAGGGTCGAGATACGAGCACACGGTGCGGCCTCACAACATCAGCATATTGCTGTTAGAGACGCTATACAAGTCACGTCATGCGACTACATTACAATGCAATATCGCTGTCCTCCTCAAATGTCAAAACCGCTCCAACCGTTTTACGCAGAACAAATTGCTAGTTTCGAAACCTGCCAACTTGGGCTATTGAACTCGTGGATCATTGCGTGGGGTAAATGCAAACCGAGGGTTCATCCTTCTCGAGTTGTGCTCACAGATGTAGAAGGATATGAAAGACAGGACGAGCGTGATAGTTGTATGAACGAAATGGAAGTGTGGTGTGTAATTGAGCTGCTAGAATACCTGGAGCATCAATCATGCGCAGTCTAGAAAACGGATGGTTTCTACGGCTGTTGGTGATAACGCCGTATCAAGGACAACTCCATTTGCTGAAAAGCTTGATGCGTCAATTGGAGTGTGCTTGGGACAATGCAATTCACATCGACGCGATCACAGCTGATTCGTGCATTGGACGTTGTGAGGCTGAAGTTGTTCTTCTGAGCTTGGTGGGAGTAGTAAAGATGGGAGCGTGGGTTTTATGGAAGAGGACAAGAAACGAGCACTGGGGATGCTTAGCAGAGCAACCGGGTATGTCTTTTGTTCTTTTCGTTCGGAAACATAGGTTTGTACGCAGCATCCCCATTGTGGTCAAGCGTTTTTGCTGAGTTCCAGAAGTGGGATTCTCTGTAAATACAAGAGAAGAGGGATCTATAGCTGCCGAAACAGGAAGTATATACGCTCAGTAGTTAATATTAACAAATATGATATTGATTTCTGTTTCGAATTTTGTTTTGGAATACTTGACACAAAGAATTTATTCCTCTTTGACAGTATTTCAGTTTCCTCATATAGCTGGCATCTCACGTATTCCATTTGTATCCCTTGAGGCACATAACGTCAACAAATGTGTATCGACCGTGAGACAACGACAGAGTTGGTAGGCGACCGAAGGCAACGGTGGCCATTGATCTCTGAATTGCTTTTGGTTCACAATAATTCAGGCGTCATTGTGTCCATAATCTGGTACGGTGAATCAAGCCCACTTTACGTTTTAGAAATGTTTTGATATGAAGCCCAGGTTTAACGTTTTTGCATAAACACTTTGATCTATGTCATTCACGTACTGTAAACTGAAATGATGGTAACCCTTGATGTTTGTAACTTTAAAGTGGATGAGATAGGTAAGATCACAAGGTAAGTGTTCAAGGCTATCAAAGCTATGTCCATTGGTATTTCAACGTCACTGTTCCTTTGACTGCTTAAAGCTGCGCTCCTGTGCTGTGTAGCCTATAACCACCACGTTCGGATTCGGGGCATTGCCACGGTACGCACCCCAAGTGGCAAATGGGCTGTGGTGGGTGGCTTTGTTGTAAGCGCCATCAACAAAGCAGGGGATATATTTGCCACTAGTTCTATGCTAGGCTCTGAGCTTTTTCCGGAATTTGGGATTTGATGTCTGTATCAATGGTGAAGGTGGACAATCGCCAGATGCTGGGTTAATTATGGCGTTGAGAAAAAGCACTTCGCGGCTAAATAATTGTGGGCATTCCTCGTCGGTTTCCTCCGTATCGTACGACACCAAGCAGACAAGCACTGGATAGGGTCGAGATACGAGCACACGGAGCGGCCTCACAACATCAGCATATTGCTGTTAGAGACGCTATACAAGTCACGTCATGCGACTACATTACAATGCAAAGTCGCTGTCCTCCTCAAATGTCAAAACCGCTCCAACCGTTTTACGCAGAACAAATTGCTAGTTTCGAAACTGCCAACTTGGGTTATTGAACTCGTGGATCATTGCGTGGGGTAAATGCGAACCGAGGGTTCATCCTTCTCGAGTTGTGCTCACAGATGTAGAAGGATATGAAAGACAGGACGAGCGTGACAGCTGTATGAACGAAATGGAAGTGTGGTGTGTAATTGAGCTGCTAGAATACCTGGAGCATCAATCATGCGCAGTCTAGAAAACGGATGGTTTCTACGGCTGTTGGTGATAACGCCGTATCAAGGACAACTCCATTTGCTGAAAAGCTTGATGCGTCAATTGGAGCGTGCTTGGGACAATGCAATTCACATCGACGCGATCACAGCTGATTCGTGCATTGGATGTTGTGAGGCTGAAGTTGTTCTTCTGAGCTTGGTGGGAGTAGTAAAGATGGGAGCGTGGGTTTTATGGAAGAGGACAAGAAACGAGCACTGGGGATGCTTAGCAGAGCAACCGGGTATGTCTTTTGTTCTTTTCGTTCGGAAACATAGGTTTGCACGCAGCATCCCCATTGTGGTCAAGCGTTTTTGCTGAGTTCCAGAAGTGGGATTCTCTGTAAATACAAGAGAAGAGGGATCTATAGCTGCCGAAACAGGAAGTATATACGCTCAGTAGTTAATTAGCAAATATGATATTGATTTCTGTTTCGAATTTTGTTTTGGAGTACTTGACACAAAGAATTTATTCCTCTTTGACAGTATTTCAGTTTCCTCATATAGCTGGCATCTCACGTATTCCATTTGTATCCCTTGAGGCACATAACGTCAACAAATGTGTATCGACCGTGAGACAACGACAGAGTTGGTAGGCGACCGAAGGCAACGGTGGCCATTGATCTCTGAATTGCTTTTGGTTCACAATAATTCAGGCGTCATTGTGTCCATAATCTGGTACGGTGAATCAAGCCCACTTTACGTTTTAGAAATGTTTTGATATGAAGCCCAGGTTTAACGTTTTTGCATAAACACTTTGATCTATGTCATTCACGTACTGTAAACTGAAATGATGGTAACCCTTGATGTTTGTAACTTTAAAGTGGATGAGATAGGTAAGATCACAAGGTAAGTGTTCAAGGCTATCAAAGCTATGTCCATCGGTATTTCAACGTCACTGTTCCTTTGACTGCTTAAAGCTGCGCTCCTGTGCTGTGTAGCCTATAACCACCACGTTCGGATTCGGGGCATTGCCACGGTACGCACCCCAAGTGGCAAATGGGCTGTGGTGGGTGGCTTTGTTGTAAGCGCCATCAACAAAGCAGGGGATATATTTGCCACTAGTTCTATGCTAGGCTCTGAGCTTTTCCGGAATTTGGGATTTGATGTCTGTATCAATGGTGGAGGTGGACAATCGCCAGATGCTGGGTTAATTATGGCTGAGAAAAAGCACTTCGCGGCTAAATAATTGTGGGCATTCCTCGTCGGTTTCCTCCGTATCGTACGACACCAAGCAGACAAGCACTGGATAGGGTCGAGATACGAGCACACGGAGCGGCCTCACAACATCAGCATATTGCTGTTAGAGACGCTATACAAGTCACGTCATGCGACTACATTACAATGCAAAGTCGCTGTCCTCCTCAAATGTCAAAACCGCTCCAACCGTTTTACGCAGAACAAATTGCTAGTTTCGAAACCTGCCAACTTGGGTTATTGAACTCGTGGATCATTGCGTGGGGTAAATGCGAACCGAGGGTTCATCCTTCTCGAGTTGTGCTCACAGATGTAGAAGGATATGAAAGACAGGACGAGCGTGACAGCTGTATGAACGAAATGGAAGTGTGGTGTGTAATTGAGCTGCTAGAATACCTGGAGCATCAATCATGCGCAGTCTAGAAAACGGATGGTTTCTACGGCTGTTGGTGATAACGCCGTATCAAGGACAACTCCATTTGCTGAAAAGCTTGATGCGTCAATTGGAGCGTGCTTGGGACAATGCAATTCACATCGACGCGATCACAGCTGATTCGTGCATTGGATGTTGTGAGGCTGAAGTTGTTCTTCTGAGCTTGGTGGGAGTAGTAAAGATGGGAGCGTGGGTTTTATGGAAGAGGACAAGAAACGAGCACTGGGGATGCTTAGCAGAGCAACCGGGTATGTCTTTTGTTCTTTTCGTTCGGAAACATAGGTTTGCACGCAGCATCCCCATTGTGGTCAAGCGTTTTTGCTGAGTTCCAGAAGTGGGATTCTCTGTAAATACAAGAGAAGAGGGATCTATAGCTGCCGAAACAGGAAGTATACACGCTCAGTAGTTAATATTAACAAATATGATCTTGATTTCTGTTTCGAATTTTGTTTTGGAATACTTGACACAAAGAATTTATTCCTCTTTGACAGTATTTCAGTTTCCTCATATAGCTGGCATCTCACGTATTCCATTTGTATCCCTTGAGGCACATAACGTCAACAAATGTGTATCGACCGTGAGACAACGACAGAGTTGGTAGGCGACCGAAGGCAACGGTGGCCATTGATCTCTGAATTGCTTTTGGTTCACAATAATTCAGGCGTCATTGTGTCCATAATCTGGTACGGTGAATCAAGCCCACTTTACGTTTTAGAAATGTTTTGATATGAAGCCCAGGTTTAACGTTTTTGCATAAACACTTTGATCTATGTCATTCACGTACTGTAAACTGAAATGATGGTAACCCTTGATGTTTGTAACTTTAAAGTGGATGAGATAGGTAAGATCACAAGGTAAGTGTTCAAGGCTATCAAAGCTATGTCCATCGGTATTTCAACGTCACTGTTCCTTTGACTGCTTAAAGCTGCGCTCCTGTGCTGTGTAGCCTATAACCACCACGTTCGGATTCGGGGCATTGCCACGGTACGCACCCCAAGTGGCAAATGGGCTGTGGTGGGTGGCTTTGTTGTAAGCGCCATCAACAAAGCAGGGGATATATTTGCCACTAGTTCTATGCTAGGCTCTGAGCTTTTCCGGAATTTGGGATTTGATGTCTGTATCAATTGTGGCGAAGTGGTTCTGCGAAATCGCAAGATCGCAGGAGTCCTCTTGCACACTGCGCCTGAACTGCTGACTAACGGAGGGGGTACTCCCATCTTCCGTGAAATTACTTGATCTCACCTTGCGTACCCGTCGGTGGGACTAGATCGCTCCTCGGGTGATCTCGATTAGACGCGCTTGTTGTCGATCTTGTTGTCGGACAGGACAGCGGGAGAGGTGGCAGCAGCGGGGATACTTCTACTCGCTGCGCCGTGTAGTTATTAAGCTTTGATCTTGGATGCACTTGGTCGATCTTGTTCTGACCAGTGTCGATCTTAGCTCGGGGGGGGTCTTGTGGTCGGTGTGTGATCTTAATCCAATACTTCCAATACGTGCTTGCCGCTTCCTATAGCGGGGCCTTGAGATTTGGGGGTTGACGAACGTCCAGCCAAGCAATCTGGGCGTAAGGGTTCTACTTAGTGTCGATTTTGATTCTGCGTGACGTCGGGAGGGCCAATCTTGTATATCCCTACCCGGAATAGCGAAGAAGAAGGAAGGCTTGTGTAGTAGAAGGTAAAAACAACTCTGAATTAATGGTTAACGTCCTATGCTTCCCATCTGTGGCTATCCATACTGCACTGGCTTCATAATACCTATAATAAAGTCAAGATCAATATTTACCTGTCAGGATCGATATCGCGTGGGTACAATCGTCTTGGAAGGGGATGATGGCGCACGCATTCACTTGGTCATTATAGTGAGTGTCACTATATCGACGATCACCGTAGAGAGGGATTGCTCTTGATCTCGATTGACGGGACGAGATCGAGATCGGAAAACTTCTTATCTGCTTCACCACAACCGTCCCCTGCACGAGCGATAACAGCACAACTGCTTTCGCTCGCTGCACCGCATCTCCTTTCCAGCCTATCCTCCTCCATGGTTCAAGATCAAGCCTCCAATCCTTCATCCTCCCCAAGATCGACTGTGCCACCGGGCCAATTGGGCCTACTCGCGGTGGCAGCTGCTGCCGTCGATCCTGACGCGTCCTCCAATTCACCACCTCACCCTCATTCTTCATGTCCGGAATGTCATCGGTTGCATTCCGCGCCGACGGCTCATGTTCATCGATCTCATGTGGATTTACAAGTCGTTCAAGCGTCGCTCCGAGACGTTCAAGCTTCTCTACGAGGTGTGGAGGACATTATCAGTCGTGAGTCGATCTTCCGCCAACTGCAAGATGATCATGAAGATCTTCAACATGCTCACGTAGACTCTCTTCGTCACATGGGCGATCTGCATCGAAAATTGAATCACCTCCGATCTCAGGCCATGCCGTTCGCTAAATTTTGCCAAGATCGGTATGACGCGCTGATCGAGGCATTGGAGGATTCTAACGCAGAGCTGGTGGAGAGCAAGTCCACAGTTGAAGAACTTGAAGAGAAGCTAGACAGGGTCGCTAAGCTTCGGAAAGCTTTCGACGAACTGCAGGCCACCTCTAAGAGTACGATCTTATGTCTGGAAGACGAGATTGACACTTTGAAGCGCCAGGTCCAGAACCTCCAAGCCCAACTGGCTGCTCTGACCAGTCATCCCGATCTTGGTTCTCCGCCTCCTACTGCGCTTGCCCGTCTCTTGTTTAATCAAGATCAGGAGCTGATTGCTGCTCGTCAGCGTGATCAAAACAAAGATCAGTCGCTGCTGGAAGTCCGTCAGCGCCTGAAGGATCGAGATCAAGACTTATCCAAGGCTCAGCAGCGGTGTCAAGCGCTGGAACGGTCGGAAGCTTCGTTGGAGGCGGCGGCTCTCCAACTCCAACGTCAGATCAATGCACAAGATCGACGGATCACCCGACTTCAAGAAGAACGGGACCAGTTCCGGGCAGACTGCCATGAAGCCCAATCTGAACGAGATCAGGCGTTAGCGAAGACCAATTCCACGTCTGAGCGTCTGGACAAGGCTCGTGCCGAGCTTCGTGCTAGTGGGAACCATGTAAACTCTATGAGGGCCAACATCTCCCGCTTAGAGCAACAGGTCGCAGATCTTCAGACTGCTCGTACCCAAGTGGACCACCAATTTATGAGCCAGAAGCGGGAGCTTGCTACTCTACGGGTCGAGCACGCTGCTCTCTCAGCTCATTACAAGGACGCTTATAGTCGATTTTGGGCTGTGGCGCGCTCCCTCAATCAAGACGTCGCTCTTCCGGCCCCGGCAAGTCTGACGCGTCCTCGATCTGGGTCGGAATCATCCCCAACTCGATTTCGCAAGACTCGATGGCTCGATCTTTCATCCTCCCATTCTCCTGACGATCTTCCTGATTCTGAGGGACTGGATCCTGACGTCCCTGAACCTGAACTCCCTGATCTCACTCAAGAATCCGAGATCGAGCACGAAGATGGTTCTCCTGAGCAGGAAGGTGGCTCTCTTGATCTTCCTCCAGAGTCCGAGATCGAGCAAGAAGATGGCTCTCCTGAGCAGGATGATACAGACGATCCTGAGATGTTGGCGGCTTTAGCTAAATCTCGTTCGGATCTTCGTCGATCCAAGTCGTCGGGAGGAGATCAGGGTGCTTCAGGAACTGCCGGCCATCCTATCGACTTGGGTGGCGAGGGAAGTGATAATATTCCTTCCGACGATCTGTCCGAGCAGTCTCCGGAGGTCGATCCTACCATGGGTAGCCCTAATTCTGCTCCCGATGACAGTGATCTTGAGTCTAGTGCGGGTAAATCGCTCCCAGATATTTGACAGTCCTCCGAGGCCGTCACCCTGACTCCGCCATACCCCAAAGTCCCAAGATCAGAGTGGATTCCCAGCTTGATCACCAGGCGTCTATTTCGCTCAGCAGACGTCTTCCCTTGGGATGTCGACCGTGTGAGTCACTTGAGCATCTCCACCTTGAACACCAAGGTGTTGGGTCACCTTTTGCTCGGTGTTTCCGAATGGCTATTTCCTGACGTGGCTCCTTCTGCAACACCTTCTCGGGTCGAGATCGAAGATTTTGTCACGGGCTCTGCTGTGGATGCTCTTATGTCTCTCAATCCTCCACCATGGGCATCTCTGGAATCCACCGAGGGACCCCTCTCTTTCATGGTCGATTTCATGCCTCCTGGTTTTTGTGAGAAGTACTTGAAATATGAGGAGAAGCATCTCCAGGCGCTCTGGGAGTCTAGTCACTTTCTGCCGATCTCAGACGACATGTGTGTTGCGGACGCAGCTTTATCAGCTTACCATGAAGGTCGTCGTCAGCGTCGATCTCGGGCTGGAGCCGCCTGGAAGCAGTTCTTGTTTCGACATCTCATCCCGGCTCTGCGTCAACAGTATTGCGATCTGGATATCTTGCTGGATCCTTTCTTCCTGCATTTCCCCAAGCCGCGTCACCCCAAGATCTGGTATCCGGATGTGTCTGCTGCGTCGTTGGAGGATGCGTTGTCCGCCGTTGATCTTGCGGAACCCTGGCGTCTACAATATCGCCAATCTTCTACGGATCACCCAGCGACGCGTATTCCTCGTCTTCAGGACAAGTTCGTCAACTTGCCACCTTCCTCTCAACCAGCCTCCAACATAGCAGTGCTTTAATCTCTTAATTAATCCGTTTCTTCTTCGCGATTTCCTTCTTTTATGCGTCGTTCTTAAGATATTAACGCCTTCGATCTTAGTGACTCATGGTCATCTAGTCGGTTTCACATGTATCATATTCACCACCGTCCACCTGATCTACCGCCGTCCGATAGATCCTCCACCTGTTCCTTCGTGATGTGACCAACTCACTTCACGATCTCGCCTCCTTATGGCTCCTCATGTGATTGCATGACCTCGAATCGATTTCGATTCGTTCGATCTCGCAAATAGTCATACAGTAGAGCTCCACAATTAAGATCGGCTTCATCTACCCATGTCGGTTTGTCGTACCCTTTCCAATGCACCAAGAATTCACGCAATGTACGTCCGTATCGCGTACGCTTCCCGGATCGCATGTCAACGATCTTTTCGACTTCATATTCGCCGGTATCTAGATCTCGTACCCAGCTGTCTTCAGGTAACAAGGCTTCATCAAAATCGAATCGATCTTGATCTTGTATTGTCAACCGCGTCTTGGGACGGTCTGGGAATTGTCGTACAGGCTTGATTTTAGAGACATGTACCACCGGGAAAAGTCGGTATTCGGTACCGGCAATCTCAAGACGTACTGCATGTTCTCCAACTAGTTCCAACACACGAAAGGGACCGTGCCACATATGTGCCAGCTTACGCGCATATCCTTCCTTGACTCGATCTAGATACAGCCACACTTGAGTTCCAACTTCGATCTCATGTGGTCGGACCGTTTCATTGTGTCGATCTGACCTTTCTTGGATCGCAACACGTAATCTCTCATTAACCTGCTCGCGTGCTTGCTGATATTGCTTCTGGATACGATATCGCCACCGGCGAGGTTCACGATCTCGTCTTCTCGTTGATCCTAATGGTATCATTGCTTCCAACGTAGATCGCGGATCCCAGCCATGTAACAGATAAAATGGGGTATCTCCTCGGACGCGATCTTGGGCAGTATTGAGTGCGAAGGTGAGGCGCTCAGCATATTCGTCCCAATCTCGCTGGTCGATATCCTCCACATACATCTTGACTGCACGTGTCAATGTTCCCACCATCCGTTCGGTTGTACCGTTTGCTTGCGGGCGGTATGCCATTGTTGCTCGCTGTCTCTGTCCCACGATCTTGTTGAACGATCTGAAGAAGTCAGACATAAAACCGGGCTCTCGGTCATGTCGGATAGCCTCGCTTGCACCGAATCGACGGAAAACTCATTCTTCGTAATTCTCGGCGACGGTCTGAGCTGTTCGCGATGCACTAGCTCTTGCGATCACATATCCAGTGAATAGATCGATCCAGATCAGCAACTCGGTGTTTCCTTTGTACGATCTTGGTAATGACGGTATGTGATCCATGCCGATAATTTGGAATGGGTACGTAGCTTGCAAATTACCGGGCGATTCCCCGTGGATCGTAGGCCGACCTTTTCCCGTCTCGCAGTCTATGCACTGACCCACGTAGCGTTGCACACTCTGATATAATCCACGCCAATGAAAATGAGCTCTGATCTTGTGGTATGTCCGTCCGATACCTTGGTGGCCACCTTCCAGACTCGAATGATAGTGATGCATAAGATCGTGTTGTAATGTTTCAGGCACTACGAGCTTGGCGACAAGATCGCGATCTTCGTCTGACCGCTTGGTCGGTGGAAAATAAAACAGTAATCCAGACTCATCCGTCTCATAGCGATCTGCAATCTTAGAACAGCTCTTCGCTTCAGGCGACGTAAGATCTTGTACGTCCCCTCGCAGGTAAGCCTTAAGATCGACGATCCATTTCTCCTCGTCTTGAGCTCGGTTAATACGTTCTATCCTCATCCTTTGCACGATCTCTTCTTGTAACACTTGAGGAGGCATTCCTTACGCGATCTTGTGACTGCAGCGATCTTGACTGGGGTTGCATCGTCCTTAGCTATTAGCAACTCATCCAATCTATTGAGAGTCATCAGATCTTGGCGCTCCTCTTCTTTGACAATCACAACTCCACTTTCGCGACGTAATGCGGCACTCGCCAAACTGTCTGCACTTTGATTCCAATCACGCTTCATATGCAAGAACTCATGGGTGGGCCAAGATCGGAGACGTTCCAGTGCTTGCTGTCGTAACAACGTTAACCCGGGGCCTTGCATTCGATCTCACCCTTCATTTGTCGGATCACAAGATTAGAATCTCCACAGATAATCAGGCGTCCCCTGTCCATATCTGACAGGAGATCGAGGCATAGAAGCAGACCGTGATACTCAGCCTCATTTACCGTAAGATCGAGCTTATACTTCGATGCTGCTGAGATCACTGTCCAGTCTGGTAGACTCCACACTATTCCACTGTATGCTCCGCCACTTCGTTTCACACGTGCAGATCCATCGAAACTAACGACTAACAACCGTTCACCTGGTTCCACTGTTGGGGGTGGCATCGAGATCACTTGTCGTGGTTGCTTCCTGGGAGCGATCGAGGTCAAGATCGAGTCCACTTCTTTACGGGGCGTAATACTTGCCGCGATCACACCCAAGATCTCATCCTCCCCCTTGGTACATTTCACGATCTCCAGGGTCCAACTCGATAGAAGTGCAGCCCATCGCCCTAACCGTCCTTGCAACCCGGATGAGTGAAGTAGCCACGCCAATGTAGAGTGGCGTGTCAATACTTTGATCGATCTTGTCACGAGTTGAGTATAGCAGATATCTAGTATCCTGAGCAGAGCCAACACTTCTTTGTCGACCATACCGTAGTTGATCTCGTTGGGCTTGAGTGTGCGACTAGTGAAAGTCACTGGCTTATACACTCCGTCGTGTTCTTGCATCAGAGCAGCTGAGATCGCCCACTTGCTGGCGTATACTACCACCACCGGTTGTCGATCCACATCGAAGTGTTGTAAGATCGGAGCATTCACGATCTTGTTCTTTAAAGTGGCGAACGCTGTCCTAGCCTCAGTCCACTTGTTACCCTCTTCTGTAGCAACATTCTCATCGTCCCCAGTCGATTTTGTCCTTCGAGCGATCTCATAGAAATCCGCTTCGCGTAGTTCGTACAGAACAGATGCGTAGATCGCGAAGTCTTCAATAAATCGACTGTAGTAGTTGAGACTTCCCAAGAATGATTGCATCGATCTTAGGTTGGTGGGAAACGGTAATTCTTGTAAAGCCGACAAATCTTTTGGATGTGTCTCCAAACCTTCAGCTGACACACGATGTCCTAGTAATCCACCCTTGCTGACCCCAGAAGCTTTTGGCGACACTGATGGACAAATTCCACTCGTCGCAGGCATCTAACAGCCTTTCCACCTTTTCGCATAACGCGTCCCACGATCTTCCAGTTACCAGTATGTCGTCGATGTAAGATCGACGTCCCAGCACTGACTCATTTCTTGCTAGATCAGGTTCTCCTGTCTCGAATACGTCCTTTCGGTCAGATCGATCTTGATCTTGGGTCACTTTTACGAATCCGTATAATGCATTATCTAGGAGCCTCTGGTAGATCTGGGGAGCGTTTTTAAGTCCGAACGGCATTCGATTCCACTCAAACAATCCAAATGGAGTAATAAATGCCGAGATCGATCGGGCTCTGTCCGTCATGGGCACTACCCAGAAACCGCTGGCCATATCCAAAGAACAATACCAGAGAACCTTGTCGAGATCATCCAGCAAATCATTGATCAGAGGCATGGGATATACCATGAGCCTTGTCAGGCTGTTAACCAGGCGGTAGTCGATGCACAACCGGATGTCGATCCCATTCTTCTTGATGATCACAACTATGGTGACGCCCAAGGAGAGGTTGAGTGTCGGATCATTCGAGCAGATAGTAGTCCCTTGATGAGTTGATACAACTTTTCACGGAACTGTATCGCCACTTTGCGACAACGTTGAGCGACTGGCTTTGCATTCCCCACATCTATATCACATACCACTCCCTTCGCCGCTGGTGGTAAGGCATTGCCCTTTCCGATAAGAAGGTGCTTCCTTTTCCAGATAATTTGCGCGAGACGCTCGATTTCCTCCTGGGTGTTGATATTGGCATCACCTATTTGAAGATCTTCGATCTTGACTTCCTCCGTGGTCGCGTTACTTCTGGTAGCACAGCCATTTGATCTTCCACATCTTCTGCGAACAAAGTTCCTCCCTTCTTGATACAAACTTCATCATCCATCGTAGGATCGCCAAGGTTTACCTCAATCTTGGTGTGAAGATCATTACTCTTAACAGGATCGATCTTGCCTTGGTCAGATGTACACTTGCTTGATGGTAGACTTACGTCCCCGTCCCCTGCGATCTCGATATTCTGGACGGCTGTTACCGGCCGTGGTAAGATCGCAGTTGGTGTTACGTACTCGGGACGTTCCACCGCTGGCTCGGCGACCTGCTCGTTAATATCCACTTCACTGACCTCATCCGTAGTCGCCTGATACGCGAGATTTTGCCATTCAGCGTATCTCCTCGACCCTACAGATACATATCCCGGAATTCGGGGAACTCGATCTCCACTCAGCCACATCGCGACTCTCGATCCTTCGTGGAGAGTTAATGCATGATCACTTATGTTGGTCACCTGTAGATAACGCGTTCTTCCTGGTCCGACTGTGATCGTTGGCACCCATCGATCTCCCCTGGTGACCCATAACTTATACTGGTTGGACGTCTGACCTGCGCGCCTGATCTCGGCCGTCTGTCCGACATCGATCCAATAGTGATCCTTCCAACACACATGTTCGACCTTGTCACCGTAGAGGGGCGCCTACCAGCCATCTGAAGGCGAACTTCGTCGGGCAGACATATTGTCCCATCAGCGAGATCGAGGCGGATACCCGCTGGCACCATGAAGTCCATTCCTAGTATCAGATCTTGACCTCCAGTGGGCGGACCCACCCATGCATCAAAGAGGTATACTAGCGATCCTGCCAGCGTGATCTTGAGACGAGTACGTCCCTCGATCTTATATGGAGATCGTCCAACACCTTCACATTCCAACGTTTGATTCTCATCAATGTGGCACCCGACCTTACGAGCAAAGGTGGCATCCAATATGGACACCTCGGCACCACTGTCAAATAGCAAAGTTGCTTTTTTGTTGTTGATCTTCCCCATAGCTTTAGATTGCTTGAACTTCTTGTCTGGAACATGATACTTCCAGTAACCCCGCGATTCCCCAGGGAAGATCTCAAGAGCCATCATCACACTCGATCTTGCATATTCATCGATCTGGCGTAGACTTGACACTGTAGCGGTGGATTTCTCCAGAAGATCACATGTATTGTCGATCGGATCGATCAGTTGATTAACTGTTGCCTCCGATTGTTTCTCGACGTATGCATAAATGCAGTAGCTAGAACGCTCGTCTCGTACCGGTTTCCAAACCGGCGAGCGTCCTAGTTTAACATCTTCTCCGCAGTCTCTGGCAACATGCCGGCGTGCTTGGTAGGGTTGTACCATTGTCGGATCAAGTTGTAAAATTCCTCCATGGTACATTTTCCCGCCTCGTGGATGTCACCACATGCCTTGCATGTGAATAGGCAGCGATCTGAAGGATGTCCTTTACGACCGCACTTCTCACACGTCAGACGTCCCCAGCACCCAAGATCGCTATGTTTACGTGACCCACAGTGCGAGCATCGCTTAGGTGGTGAACCTATATCATGTCGATCTTGTTGCGCACGATTGTTTCCGGTCTCCGAGCGACTGTGATCTTGGTTCCTTTGACCTTGATCTTGCTGCCCTTCGTTGTTTCCAGATGCTGCGAGGTAGACACGACGTAATCCTGCTTCGCCGTCCGATCCACTAGAGTCCTCTTCAGACTCGCTGCTATCTGAGATCGCCTTGACGCTCTGACGGCTCGAGTTGAAGCAGACGGGGCTGCTGCGCTGTTGTTCTTCTGACGAGGCTTGATTGATCCATAACAGCCTTGCTCTGTCGTGCTTTCGCTCGTTGCCGAGATCGAAGTGCTTCCTCCAGGGTGTCAGCGTCTGGGATTCTTAGTAGGGCCAGTGATCTGCAAGATCGCGATCATCCAGAGTTTCGATGAAATGCTCCACGTGTTCACGTCGAACTTCCGAAGATCCATCCTTGATCTGGAGGCGGGCCCTAAGTCCTGCCACATTGAGCCGGTACAAATATCCAGCGGAGATTCGTCCGATCTCTTGCGCGCGTGGTAATATTGCCTCGCGACTGACACTCCTCGTCCACAATATTGAACTTGGAAGCTGCTGAGCAGATCCTTCCAGGTACTGCGTGTTGTGCGACTAAGCTGTCGATACCAGTTTTCGAGCCGATCCTGTGAGGAGATCGCCGAACACCAGACACTTTTCTTCGTCTGGGGCTTGATCCCGCATAAAGGCAGACTTCACCTTGCTAAGCCAGGCCCTGGCTCGATCTTCGTCCCCTTCTCTCCCCGCGAACTCCTTGAGTTCAGACATGGCAGATACTCGTATACGTGGAACACTTGTCGATCTTCCGGTGGTCGTGGCTGATGCTGATGCTACAGTCGCACGTCTGGGAGGATCAAGATCGAGATCATCTGGGTCGTATTCATGAGGACTTGGGTGTCGATCTAGCGATCCCACAGACTCCATATCCACATCTCGGTCTTCTGCTGGTGCTAAGATCCCGGGATTGACAGGGCTTTGTTGTTCCTTCAAGAATCGGCTCATCGCCGCCTGGAAGTACGATTCCAGCTTCGCATTCGATCCTTGTGTCATGTTTGGTGCGATGACATCCGTTACTCGCTTGGTCTCATGATCTCCACGCTGCCGTAACATGGCAGCTCCTGAAGGGCCTAGCGTCATCCGAGGTGGGTCATCTGCACTGTCAGTGTCTACTTCTTCAGTCGCCGACTCGTAATGTGAGGATGTTCCTGTCTGATCTTCCAATGTGAGTGCTGGCAACGATCTTAGCATGTCGTCGGTTGATCTGGTCGTGACCTTGGAGGTTACATTCTTCTCACCTACCAAGGGCTTCAGTAGATCGAAGATCGACATTAAAGCCGTGTTGATCGCGCTGAGCCTCGTGTCGAATAGATCGTTGGCGTCGAACGATCCTGGGTAATCCCACTCTCCTTGATCAGTGTAATAACGCCTTCGCAGCTTCAAGCTTGCTTGATCTTGCAGTTGGTTTCTGCACTGGGCCTTTTAGATCGCTGATGATCTTTGGCTTGATAATCTGCATAACGGGATTCTTGATCAAGAAGGTGTGAAGTTCCTTCTTGTGGTATGCGATCTCGAGGGACTCATCAGTCCACACTGTTTTAAGATCGTCTTGGTCATCAGCGTCCGATCCTGGTGCTTTCAACTTCTTCCGTAGGGGCTTCGATCTTGCTGACTTCTTTTTTGTGCTCGACTTGGAGACGAGCGTTTGGATGGCTTTCGCCGGTGGACTTTCGTCCTGCAGATTGCGACGCAAGTCGCAATCTGCTGGGGTCCCCGAAGGGACCTGGGGAGGAGGTAGAGGCTTCTCTTCTAAGTCCGTAGCCGGACCTCCTCTGTTCCGTCGGTAGAGCTCCTCCCAAAGCTCTGCCGATCCGCGGATCGATCTTGATTCAGCGGTGTCGTTGGTGATCCGATCTCCAACGACGCTGGTTTCCCTGATCTAAGATCAGCATGCGCTTCTTCATGGGACTCACGGTGAAATCCCGAGTCACCCAAAGATCGGGCACGCGCACCATTGTGGCGAAGTGGTTCTGCGAAATCGCAAGATCGCAGGAGTCCTCTTGCACACTGCGCCCGAACTGCCGACTAACGGAGGGGGTACTCCGATCTTCCGTGAAGTTACTTGATCTCACCTTGTGTACCCGTCGGTGGGACTAGATCGCTCCTCGGGTGATCTCGATTAGACGCGCTTGTTGTCGATCTTGCTGTCTGACAGGACAGCGGGAGAGGTGGTAGCAGCGGGGATACTTCTACTCGCTGCGCCGTGTAGTTATTAAGCTTTGATCTTGGTTGTACTTGTCGATCTTGTGTTCTGACCAGTGTCGATCTTAGCTCGGGGGGGTCTTGTGGTCGGTGTGTGACCTTAATCCAATGTTTCCAATACGTGCTTGCCGCTTCCTATAGCGGGGTCTTGAGATTTGAGGGTTGACGAACGTCCAGCCAAGCAATCTGGGCGTAGGGGTTCTACTTAGTGTCGATCTTGATCCTGCGTGACGTCGGGAGGGCCAATCTTGTATATCCCTACCCGGAATAGCGAAGAAGAAGGAAGACTTGTGTAGTAGAAGGTAAAAACAACTCTGAATTAATGGTTAACGTCCTATGCTTCCCATCTGTGGCTATCCATACTGCACTGGCTTCATAATACCTATAATAAAGTCAAGATCAATATTTACCTGTCAGGATCGATATCGCGTGGGTACAATCGTCTTGGAAGGGGATGATGGCGCACGCATTCACGTGGTCATTATAGTGAGTGTCACTATATCGAGGATCACCGTAGAGGAGGGATTGCTCTTGATCTCGATTGACGGGACGAGATCGAGATCGTAAAACTTCTTATCTGCTTCACCACACAATGATGAAGTGGACAATCGCCAGATGCTGGGTTAATTATGCGCGTTGAGAAAAAGCACTTCGCGGCTAAATATTGTGGGGCATTCCTCGTCGGTTTCCTCCGTATCGTACGAACACCAAGCAGACAAGCACTGGATAGGGTCGAGATACGAGCACACGGTGCGGCCTCACAACATCAGCATATTGCTGTTAGAGACCTATACAAGTCACGTCAATGCGACTACATTACAATGCAATATCGCTGTCCT
>VOQZ01000750.1:0-43293 GCA_008079305.1 Phytophthora palmivora | reverse complement strand
TCCTCTGCCCAAGACGTCTCCACCAAGGTCTCCATCGACAAGTTCAACGGCGACAATTACGCGACGTGGAACCGCTACATGCGTGGCGTGTTCCTGACCAAGTCGGTGTGGCATGTCGTGAACCGTGAGACGACTCCGACCTTCGCGGACACTCGGGCGAAGGACGACTACGTCAAGTCGAGCAACATCGCGTTCGGACTGATGCTGCTCCACATGGACGCGGATTACCATCATGTGGTGGACAACTGCGAGGAAGCGTGGGTAGCGTGGTCGCGCCTGAGGACGCTGTACGGAGGATCGCAGAAGGCTGGCCGCATCTACCTGAAGCGACAGCTCTTCAGTATGGAGATGGCGGAAGGCGACAATGTGCTTCATCATTGCAATGAAGTTCTCAACATCAGCGCCAAGCTCAGCAGCATCGGCGCCAAGATGGAGGACGAGGACGTGGCGATCTGCTTGCTGCGCAGTCTCCCCAAGAGCTACGAGAACGTCGTGCTAAACTTGGAGATGAGCAACGCAGAGCTGCGATCGCAAGACGTTGTGAAGGTGCTCACGAACGAGCAATCAAGAGGCAAGGCGAGAAGACGGCGACGGTGAAGATGGAGAACGCGGCCAAGGCGTTCAACACCGACCGCGAATCTCGTCAATGCACGTACTGTGGGAAATTGGGGCACGTGATTGACAAGTGCTGGACCAAGCAGAAGGATGAGAATCGGGGCCCAAGACGCGGCGGCAACAACAATGGCCGTGGGGCCAACAACATCCAATGGAGAAACGGCAGTGACGGCTATGACTACGACTACGACTACGATCGAGTGGCATTTGCAGTTTCCCTGGAGTGTGGAATTTCGACGGGCAAGAATGTGTCCGGGATGTGGGCGGTCGACAGCGGCGCAACGCACCACATCTGCAACGACAAGGCCAAGTTCACCACGCTGAATGAGCAAGATGAAGGTGAACTTTCGGTGGCCGATGGCAACAAGGCCGCGATCAAGGGTGTGGGGACCATCGTGCAACGAGTGGTTCTACCCAACGGCGACGAGCGCGACATCGAGATCAAGGACGCGCTGTATGTGCCGAGCATGAGCAAGAATCTTCTGTTAGTGCCACAGATCAACAAGAGTGGCAAGTTTCAAGTGGTGTTCGACGGCAACAAGATGCACGTTTGCGCGCAAGGGCTCGAAGCAAGTGGTGGCAACGGCGGACCTCGTGGACGGACTCTACTGGCTTCACACGCCTCAGCGATCGGCGAATGCGGTGACAGGAGGAAAGACTGTCGACCTACACGCGCGAATGGGTCACGCTCCGGTTGAGGTACTTCGCAAAATGGTCAACAACAACATGATCAAGGACGCGAAGGTACCCTCGAAGTCGAGTGCATCAAGCATGTGTCGTGGTTGCCAACAAGGGAAGATGGTCCAAAAACCATTCCCGAGCAACCCGAACAAAACCAAGTACAAGCCATTCGAGTTCCTCCACTTCGACATTTGTGGACCCATGGAGGAAGAGTCGCTGGGTGGCAGCCGTTACTTACTGCTCATCACGGATGAAGCAAGTGGCTGCATGTCGGGATTCTGTCTGCGTGCCAAGTCGGAAAGCGAAGGCTGTCTGCGCAAGTTCATCACCAAGGTGGAGAGACAATTCGATCCCAAGGTGAAATTCGTGCGGCATGACGGAGCCAAGGAGTTCGCGACCAACTCGCTAAAGGCTTTTTACGAAGATCACGTCATCGAAGTCCAGCCTACGGTTCGGTATGCGCACCAGACCAATGCGACTGCTGAGCGCGCCAATCGAACAATCGTGACTATTGGCCGCAGCATGCTCCACTACGCTGGCTTGGACAGTGTTTCTGGGCTGAGGCGGCGATGACGGCCATCTACATCAAGAATCGTCTGCCGTCTCCGAAGTCGCCGGACAAAACTCCGTTCGAGATCGTGTACAAGTCCAAACCGAGTGTGAAGCACATGCGCGTATTCGGCTGCCGGACGTTCATTTTGACGCCAAGAGAGAAGCGACTCAAGTGGGACCCCAAGGCTCGTGAAGGTATTTTCCTGGGTTATGAAGAAGTGTCGAAGGCGTATCGAGTTTATGACATCGAGGCGGGGAAGGTGGTAATCAGTCGCGATGTCAACTTCGATGAATCGACCTTTGGACTTGCACTGACGATTTCCGACGAAGATGTCGATGATACTGCGCTGGACTTTGCCTCCCTCGACATCGATGATAATGGCCCTCCGCAAACGGACTACAAGCAGGCGGGGAAGCGCAAGAGTCGTTCAAGTGACGAAGATGACGTTGGCAGAAGGTCTCGAACTGTCCGCCACCGAGTTGGACTAAGGAAGCAAGTGCGCCGAATCGAGTGAACCCTGACGAAGAAGAAAAATCTGGTGACCAAGATGACGAGTCGACACCCCCTGTGGTTTGGCGTGCAAGTGCTAACGCAGTCGAAGCAACTGTGGATTTATCAGAGCCATCGACATTCCAAGAAGCCGTAAATGGCCCGGACCAAGTGCACTGGCGCAAGGCAATTCGTGCCGAGCTCAAGTCGATGCGACTTCGTGGTGTGTTCCGTGCTGCCAAGTTGCCCAACGGACAACGCGCCATTGGCACCAAGTGGGTGTTCAAGATCAAGCGCAAAGCGGATGGTTCTATCGAGAAGTACAAGGCACGCCTCGTGGCCAAGGGTTTCAAGCAGAAGTATGGCATCGACTACACCGAGACGTTCTCACCCGTGGTCAAGTACGTGACACTGCGCATGGTGATTGCTCTAGCCAAGTACTTTGGTTGGGCCCTCGATCAACTGGACGTGGTGACTGCATTCCTGTACGGTGTGATGAAGGAGCTGGTGTTCTGCGTGGTTCCAGAAGGCGTCGAGCTGGATGGCGATTTCGACTGCCTAGAATTGGTGAAGGCCATCTACGGTCTCAAACAAGCTTCGCGCGTATGGAACGAGACCTTTGACGAGTTCGTGTGCTCTATCGGCTTTCAAGTTTCTGCCTTCGATCCGTGTCTCTACATCAAGGTTGTCGATGGCCACTGTGTGCTCGTGCTGGTCTACGTGGACGACGTGTTGGTGACCGGAAGTTCAGCCGAGCTGATAGCACGCACCAAGAGTGACCTTAAGACACGATTCGAGATGACCGACAGCGGCAAGTGTGCGTTCGTGTTGGGGATTGAGTTGGTGGATGGTCCGGACGGCAGCGTGACGATGTGCCAACGACGCTACGTGGACGACATGCTGAAACGCTTCGGTATGGATGAGTGCAAGGCTGTGGTGAGTCCGGTGGACATGAGTACTCGGCTTGTTCCAAGCGACGCAGCGACTAAGGTGAATGCTCCGTTTCGCGAAGCAGTTGGTGCTCTCATACACTTGATGACTGCCACTCGCTCAGACACTGCGTTTGCAGTTGGGTATGTGTCGCGCTTCATGGAGAACCCCCAAGAAGAACACTGGGTTGCGGTCAAGCGCATCTTTCGCTACCTGCAAGGCAAGTCGCATGGAATCTGTTTCAAGCCAGGTGACAAGGTCGACTTTCGTGGATATTCGGACGCGGACTGGGCTGGAGACCTCGCGGACCGCAAGTCGACTTCAGGCTACACGTTCATGCTGATGGGTGCACCAGTGAGCTGGGGAAGCAAGAAGCAGTCAAGTGTTTCGCTGTCTACGAGCGAGGCGGAATACATCGCGCTCAGTCTGGCGATCCAAGAAGGCAAGTGGATTCATCGCCTGCTGTGCGAGATTTTGGTGGCCGCTAACGAGACTGGACCCGAGCTCAAGATCCGCGAAGACAATCAGTCGTGTATCAAGATGACCAAGAACCCAGTGTGTTGTCAAGAAGGCGCCTCGACCTGCCGCGGTGTACCGGTAGATACCGGTACGACTATCACTCAGTGGCACCGCAATCATTCCCGTGATTACGTCAAGGTGATTACGGGACAAGTGGTTACGCTACGGTCGTGCGTGGGTACAAGATTGTGGGTACAAGATGGGCGTCGACGTGGCAGTCGCTGATTGGCTGGGGTAGCTCAGTATCCAGTTAGGAATCCAGTAGTGTGTATCCAGGTAGGACATCCAGTAGGCTTAGAGGTAGCAGGCAGTTTGCGAACTAAGGACCTAAATCAATCACTTTGCATTTTATCATCTAGTGCTCAAACGACCTTGACTTTTGGTTATGAGCCCAAGCCCCGTATTCCCTGCCCAAGACTCCGACTACGCCTTCGCCATGGACACTGCCTCGACGACGACCTCCCGCATCAACAAGTTCGACGGAACTAACTTCCACACGTGGAAGTTCAAGATGCGCATGGTGCTCGAGGAGCGCGACCTGTGGGAAGTGACAAGTGGAGAGATCAAGCTGGAGCACTGCACCACTGCGCTGGACCAATCGACGTTCAAGAGGAAGTCTCGCAAGGCGCTGGCGATCATCTGTCTCGCGATGGAGGATTCGCAGTTGCCGCTGGTTCGGTCGGCCAAGGATGCGTATGATGCATGGTCAAGAATGGAAGGACATTTCGAGAAGAAGAGTTTGGCCAACAAGCTCTTCCTTCGTCGACGTTTCTTCACGACGATGATGGGCGAAGGTGATGATGTGCTGGAGCACATTAACAAGGTCAAGACGCTGGCGGAACAGCTCGACGCGGTGGGCGCTCCGGTCAGCGAGGACGACTTGGTGATCACGCTTCTGGCAAGTCTGAGTGAGTCGTACCAGTTCCTCATCACGGCGTTGGAGTCGAGAACCGACTCGCTGACATGGGAACTCGTGACGTCTCGGCTGCTGCATGAGGACTTGAAGCGCAAGGAACAAGGTGGCGGTACTGAAGGAACCGCGCACGGTCAAGCGTTCATGACGAGTGGCAACGGAAAGAGCAAGGGACGGCAGGCGCAGAAGGCTAGTGCCTGCCACTATTGTGGCGAACAAGGACATTGGATCGCCAAGTGTCCTGTACGGATTCGAGAGAACGCGGAGCGGCAGAGGCCGCAACGAGCGAACGTCGCGGATGACGATGAAGACTGCGGCGACTACTTGTTCTCGGTTGGTGGTGGGACCTCCAAGTCGAGTGAAGTTTGGCTGGTCGACTCGGGTGCGACGCAGCACATGACATACTCGAAAGAGTACATGAAGAACTACAAGAAGATGACTCCGGTGGACGTGCATCTCGCGGACGACGGAGTGGTTCAAGCGGTCGGCAGTGGCGACATCGTCATGTCGATGAAGACTCCACGCGGGATCAAGAAGGGTGTGCTCACGAAGGTGTGGCACATCCCCAAGTTGTCACGCAACCTGTTTTCGGTTGGGAGGTTCACCAAGGATGTTGGACCCGTGACGTTCGAGCGCGACGGATGCTTCGCCGAGACGAAGAAGATCAAGTGGCGGCTCGGAGCGCGTGAAGGCAAGGGACTGTTCAAGCTGTGCATGACTCCGATCATGCCTGACGAGGCCAATGTGTCGAGTCCGAAGGATCGCAAAGGGGACACCACGTCGTACCTCTGGCACCTTCGACTTGGTCACATTGGCCATGGCGGTCTAGACGCCATCGTCAAGAAGGGCTATGGAGTTGGCATCAACATGACAGCTGTGAAGCAGTGGGAGTTGTGTGATGGGTGTGCACTTGGCAAGCAAACGCGGGTGAGTTACATGCCCAAGTCGCCGAACCACGCCAAGAAACTGTTGGAAGTCATCCACAGTGATGTCTGTGGTCCCATGAAGACGTCGACGTTCAGTGGCAAGAAGTACTTCGTCACGTTCATTGACGAGTACTCACATTTCTGTGTGGTATACTTGCTGCGGAACAAGTCGGAGGTGGCTGCCAAATTTGCTGAGTTCGTGGCATTTGCCGAAACTCAGACGGGTGGTCGCGTGAAAACCCTCCGCGTGAAGCAACTTCGCAGTGACAATGGTGGCGAATACAAGTCTCGTGAGAGGGCCAAGTTCTGCCGAGAGCGTGGGATTGTGCAGAAGTTCATACCGCCGTATACGCCTCAACTGAACGGGGTGGCGGAACGGATGAACCGGACGTTGGTGGAATGTGCGCGCTGCATGATGGAGCATGCCGAACTGTCCAAGTCATATTGGGGTAAAGCGGTGATGACAGCGACGTTTCTTCGGAATCGCTGTCCGACACGCGCTACCAGCCACGGCAAGTCTCCGCACCAAGTCTGGACGGGCAAGAAACCGCTGCTATCCAACCTCAAGGTGTTTGGATGCCATGCGTATGTGACGGTCCCATAGGAGAAACGCACCAAGTTCGACGCTCGGTCGGTGCGTTGTCGGTTTCTCGGGTACTCGGAGCACGAGAAAGCGTATCGGTTTGAAGAGATCAAGAGCGGTCGTGTGCTAGTGAGCCGCGATGCGCAGTTCATGGAAGACGTCTTCGACGGTGGAAGACGCAACTTTGGTGAAGACGTGGTCGTGGACCTTCGCGATGAAGATGCTACAGACCAAGAAGAATCGTCTGAACCAGAAGAAAGCAAGGAAGAAGAAGCTGCGCAGGACGAATACGTTGAGCCTGGCAGCAAGCGACACCAGCGGACCCGGTCTTTAGAGGAAGCGGTGGAGATCCCAAGGTCTAAGCGGCATACTCGGTCACAAGCGCTGGATGAGCTGTCAGCCATCGCAAAAGAAGAAGGTTTCGACGCGGCCTTCGTTGTGGATTCAGTGGGAGAAATGCCGACCACGTTCACGTCGGCGATGGAATCCAGCAACGCGGCCAAGTGGAAGGAAGCGTGCGATTCGGAAATCAACTCTCTTCGCAAGAATGAGACGTGGGTGTTGGTGCCATTGCCCAAGGGACGCAAGGCGATCAGCTGCAGATGGGTGTTTCGGATCAAGGAAAACCAGGCTGGAGAGATCGAGCGGTTTAAGGCACGACTGGTGGCCAAGGGATTTTTGCAGAAGTACGGCATCGACTACGAAGAGACCTTCGCGCCGGTGGCCAAGTTCACGTCAATCAGGATCCTGCTCAGCCTGGCAGCCAAGTACAACCTCACGGTGCACCAGATGGATGTCAAGACGGCGTTCCTGAACGGGTAGTTGGACGAAGACATCTACATGGTGCAGCCGGATGGCTTTATTGACGAGGCGCACCCAGACTTCGTGTGCAAGCTGAAGCGTTCGTTGTATGGTCTCAAGCAGTCACCGCGGATGTGGAACCAGACCATCGACAAGTTCATGCTGGAGCTGGGGCTCAAGAAGTGCGAAGCGGATCACTACATCTACGTCAAGCGGGACGACCAAGACATGATCTTCGTGGCGCTGTACGTGGACGACTTGATCCTAGCAAGCAACAACGACGAGCTACTCAAGTCGACCAAGGAAGCGCTCAGCAAGCGATTCGAGATGACGGACATGGGTCAGCTCAAGTACTTCCTCGGCATGGAAATTGATCAAGATCTTACAGCTGGAAAGGTGTCGGTGCGGCAGACCAAGTTTGCAAAGGACATCATGGAGAAGTTCAGCATGGAGAAGAGCAACCCTGTCAAGACACCACAAGACCCAGGACTCAAGCTGACCAAGGCCATGTGCGAAGGAGGTTGCAAGCACGAGGAGACCATGGTGAAAGTGCCGTACCGGAATGCAGTCGGCTGCTTGATGTACCTCATGGTGGGGACTCGACCAGACCTTGCAGCCGCAGTGGGAGTTCTCAGTCAGTTTGCCGCAGATCCGTGTCCGACACACTGGCAAGCGCTCAAGAGGGTGTTTCGCTACATCCAAGGTACGAAGCCTCAAGGCATCGAGTTTCAAGCGAGCAGCGAGGACGGACTCCAAGGTTATTCGGATGCAGATTGGGCCGGCGACTTCGAGTCTCGACGGAGTGCAAGCGGCTACGCGTTCATGATGAACGGCGGATGCATCAGCTGGAGAAGCAAGAAGCAGCGGACGGTGGCGTTATCATCGACGGAGGTAGAGTACATGGCGTTGACGGAAGCGACACAAGAAGCTATCTGGCTCAAGGCGTTCCTGTGCGAGATCGGCGAGATGAAGACCAAGTCAGCAGTCAAGATCTACGAGGACAACCAAGGCTCCATCGCGTTGGCCAAGAACCCGGAGTTCCACAAGCGCACCAAGCACATCGACATTCGCTACCACTTCGTGCGCGAGAAGGTTGAAGACGGCCAAGTGGTATTGGAGTACTGCTCGACAAAGGATATTCTGGCGGACTTGATGACCAAGCCGATCACCGCCGTGCAATTCGATATCCATCGGAGCAAGCTCGGAATCCAAGGCGCCATTACGAACCCATTTGCGTACCCACTTGTACATGTGGGGCCAGTAGAAGTCTCGAGACAGTGACGCGAATGGGTTGGAGTACTGCTCGACAAAGGACATGCTGGCGGACTTGATAACCAAGCCGATCACCGCCGTACAGTTCGATATCCTTCGGAGCAAGCTCGGGATCCAAGGCGCCATTACGGCAGAGTCGAATGGGAGTGTTGTCAAGAAGGCGCCTCGACCTACCGCGGTGTACCGATAGATACCGGTACGACCTTCACTCAGTGGCACCACAAGCATTCCCGTGATTACGTCAAGGTGATTACGGGACAAGTGGTTACGCTACGGTCGTGCGTGGGTACAAGATTGTGGGTACAAGATGGGCGTCGACGTGGCAGTCGCTGATTGGCTGGGGTAGCTCAGTATCCAGTAGTGTGTATCCAGTAGTGTGTATCCAGGTAGGACATCCAGTAGGCTTAGAGGTAGCAGGCAGTTTGCGAACTAAGGACCTAAATCAATCACTTTGCATTTTATCATCTAGTGCCCAAACGACCTTGACTTTTCGAAGGTGATCCGGAGAGGCTGGCGTCCAGGGGGCGGATTAGCCAGACCAGATCCACCTGTGGGGCCGGAGCCGTTGCCCTGATCTCCGGATCCCGCATCAGAATTTGATCCGTCGGATCCACCCGGAGATCCGCCGGATCCGCCAACAGACCGACACTGTGGAGACGCGTGATCTCGGCGACGGGCTTCGGATCGGAACTGGGAAATGCCCATCAATGTCTGAGCCTCGTAGAGGTCATCGGCCACTTCCGCATTCTCTTCCTCTTCCTCCTCCTCCGCACCAGATCCGGATCTGACCTCAATCACTTCGCCCGATGGTTGACTGGAATCAACATCTTTGGAGGGCGGGAAGGAGGTTTGATCAGCGGAGGGTGACCTTCCTCCGGTAGATCCTCCACCCAGATCGAACTCGGATGCGTCTTCCTCCTCCATGGATCCATCGTCCACCTCGACCGGAACGGATCGCTTCTTCTGAGGCCGCGACGGGGAAGGTGAGGTGGATCTGATGCGAGATCGTTTAGATCTTGACGCATCGGCGTCTTGATCCGCGCTGCCCGAGGTCTCCGCAGAAGGAGAGTGTGGGATCCCTCCCGCGGGCTGATCCGTGTCGGATCCAGGACCCAGACGCAATTGGGTTTGAGGGGGAGGTGCCCCGATCGTGGCCGAGATTGACGTGAGACGTTGAAAGGCGGCGATATATTCGTGGCGAAGGGCATCGCGCTCACGAACCACTTTGCCCAGATCCCGAGAAAGCGTACGGATCTGTGCTTGGTTTCGGTGATGGTACGTTCCCGATCAAGCCGATCCAGCCCTGTGTGCCGCCAGATCCGACCGCAATAACCTCAGGGTTTGCTGCGCTGACAGGATCTCAGCGTCCCGCGCGCGGGTCTGATCCCGTAAGGTGTCACGATCTCGAACGACCTGATCGAGATCAGCTTGGGTCGGGCCAGTGGGTTGGGGATCGGCCGGTTGAGGCTGCAGATCAGGACCCGAAGATCCACGATCAGTGCGATCGGATCGAGACAGGAGCAGCTCAGCTTCAACCCGATCCAGTTCGGATCGGGTCCGACGCAAGCTCTCCTCCGTCGCAGATAGGGTGGATTCAGCATCCTCCCGACTTCGATCCAGATCACGGTTGGCTTGCTGGAGATCCAAGATCTCCCCACCGGCTTGTGACATCTCAGAGGCGAGATGGTGGATCGTGGATTCCAGATTGCCACGATCTTGGGTCAGATCGTCGATGTGCGCTTGCAGGTGGCGGATTTCGCCCAACCGACGATCGAGATCCCGGTTGAGGTCGGCGATCTGGGTTTCCAGGGCCGAGATCTCGGGGGCAGCTGATGGTGGATCCATGCCCATAACACGATCGGACTCGAGAAAAGCTTGAAGGGTGTCACGCTCTTCTCGGAGGCGATTAACTTCAGCCCGATAGCGCCCGATCTCTCGACCTTGATTGGTGCACATCAGCTCGTGAGATTTGAGGGAGCAGATACGCTCACGATTTAGATCCGTGGCCTCATCAGCTCGACGAGTGGCCTGCCGGAGTTCATTGCTTAAGTGCAACACTCGACGACGTAGGGCAGCTGTGGATCGACGGTAATCCTCGGGCGTGCCTCCGGCTGGGCCACCGATCTCCGATCGGGGCGAAGGGGTGTCAGGACGGCCGGATCCGTGCTGAGATCCGTCGTGGCCGTGATCTGACATGGTTGGGCGAAGGTGTGGAGAGACTTGGGTGTGGCGAGGTGATTTGAAGAATGGACGCAGTGAAGTTGTTGTGCAACTACAACTGACGACCAGGAGGCGGCTGTGGTGAAGTGGATTTGAAAGATTTGGCATTGGAATATCCAGGAAAGATCCGATTTGGACGTGATCGGACCTGACGTGACGTGATTGGATTAGATGACGAGCCAACGTGGAAGGATCTGGTCACAGATCCAGTTGACTGATTAGATTGAAGGAGATGAGTGACACCCTGGGTGGGACGTGATGGATGGATTGTCATACGATCTACGCATATACCCAGATCTGAAAGGTTGGGAGGATTACATGTGGATATGGGTGATGTGGGACCGGTGAGATTGTAAGATGGGTGCGGCAATATGTCTATATATGCTATGGAAACCGGTGATCTAGATCTAGACGCACGGATCTAGATCAAAGTCTATATCTGCGAAGTCCAGAACGGTTCGTATATCAGGTTCCATTCAGGGAACTTGGATCAAGGCTTGTGGACCTAGATCCATAGGCGGATCCGAGTGATCCGGGACCGAGATATATTACGGTAAAGCTGGATGATGATCGGAGGATTAACAGCATGGAGTAATCTGGGATATGCGTTTACTACGGGGTATTACAAACTGGATCAGACCTGCGAGTCCTAGATCAAGGAGATCTATTGTATCTGGAATTGGATCAGCGTGATCCAGTCTATAAGGCGTGATCTGACTTGGGAGACGCGTGATCTAGATATTGTGGGGTATGATTACGATATGGGTGAAAGCAGTAGTCCAGACCACGACGATACGACTAGTGATCCGATGTTTATGGTCCAGATCAAGGGTGATCTGCAAAGATGTCGACTGCCATGATGGTGAGGACAAGAAGGGACCAGAATCAGGATAGCGTAATCAGTTGATGTGTCGTTAAGGATAGGATACAGGATGGGATAGGTCTTAACATTAAATCAGAACCGAATTTGCATTGTACGACACAAGTGCTTCGCTACGCGCCTGGAAAAGGGAACTACATTGGCCCTACGGTATCAATAGCGATTTAGGTGTATAGATCTAGGGTGGTTGATAATATCTAGATAATATATTGGCTAGATCCAACCTCCTAGTATCTTACCCTAAGTGCAGATCCAAGATCCCGGTATTAATTGCTTAGCCGGTAGATCCTCGGTTTCTCAACTACCACGATCACGCTATAGGAAGCGTCAAGCAATCAAAGGACCCGCGTAAAGGGAAATCAACACGAAAGGAATTACTACAAGGACGGATCCAGATCTAGACCGCCGGATCCAAGCTTGATCTAATCGCTTGGACTCCGGATCTACTACTGGCGAGTGGTGTGAAGACTTCCACGCCACTCTACGACCCCAACGTCACGCCAAGACGTTCAACCAGCACCGATCGAGCAACTTAGCAGTCACCAAGAGAGGAAGATCCAGCCCAACCGACAGGTACACAAGGTGAGCAAGTTCAGCAGATCACGGATAACCGGAGAACCCCTTCATTAGTCGGTGTCCGGGCATTGGTGGGAAGTCGGATCTAGCAACCTCGCAGATTTTGCTGATCCCGCTAAACCACAATCTCCGGCAGGCTCCTCGTCGGGCCGACGAAGCCGCGGATCAAAATCGTGAGCATGTCTGCTCCCTCGAGTCACTCCAGATGATGCGCACCAATCAGGGTCGAGAGATCGGGCGCTATCGGGCTGAAGTTAATCGCCTCCGAGAGGCGCATGATACTCTCCAATTGTCTCTGGAGTCTGATCGCATCATCGGCATGGAACCACCATCATCAGCGCCCGAGGTCTCGACCCTGGAAACCCAGATCGCTGATCTCAACCGGGATCTCGATCGTCGGTTGGGCGAAATCCGCCACCTGCAAGCGCACATCGACGATCTGACCCAAGATCGTGGCAATCTGGAATCCACGATCCACCATCTCGCCTCTGAGATGTCACAAGCCGGTGGGGAGATCTTGGATCTCCAGCAAGCCAACCGTGATCTGGATCGAAGTCGGGAGGATGCTGAATCCACCCTATCTGCGACGGAGGAGAGCTTGCGTCGGACCCGATCCGAACTGGATCGGGTTGAAGCTGAGCTGCTCCTGTCTCGATCCGATCGCACTGATCGTGGATCTTCGGGTCCTGATCTGCAGCCTCAACCGGCCGATCCCCAACCCACTGGCCCGACCCAAGCTGATCTCGATCAGGTCGTTCGAGATCGTGACACCTAACGGGATCAGACCCGCGCGCGGGACGCTGAGATCCTGTCAGCGCAGCAAACCCTGAGGTTATTGCGGTCGGATCTAGCCGCACACAGGGCTGGATCAGCTTCAGATAAGGCTCAGCTGCAGCCGTTGGAGGGTGATATAACCGTGCGCGTCAAGATGTGGAGATGACTCGGAAAGCTTACGCTGGTCGGGAACCAAGCACAGATCCGGACGCTTTCTCGAGATCTGGGTAAGGTGGTTCGTGAGCGCGATGCTCTCCGCCACGAATATACCGCCGCCTTTCAGCGCCTCACGTCGATCTCGGCCACGATCGGGGCACCTCCCCCTCAGACCCAATTGCGTCTGGAGCCTGGATCCGACACAGATCAGCCCGCGGGAGGGATTCCACGTTCTCCGTCCGCGGAGACGTCGGGCAGCGCGGATCAAGACGCCGATGCGCCGAGATCCAAACGACCTCGCAGCAGATCCGCTTCCCCTTCTCCATCGCTGCCTCAAAAGAAGCGATCCGTTCCGGTCGAGGTGGACGATGGATCCGTGGAGGAGGAAGACGCATCCGAGTTCGATCTGGGTGGAGGATCTACCGGAGGAGGGTCGCCCTCTCCAGATCAAGCCGCATCTCCACCTTCCAAAGATGCTGATTGTCGCAAACCGACGGGAGAGGTGATTGAGGTTGGATCTGCATCCAACGAGGAGGAGGAGGAAGAAGAAGAAGAGAACGCGGAGGTGGCCGACGACCTCTATGAGCCCCAGACGTTGATGACCATCTCCCAATCTCGATCCGAAGCCCGTCGCCGCGATCACGCGTCTCCACAGAGTCAGTTGGCTGGCGGATCTCCGGGTGGATTCCATGGATCTAACTCCGATACGGGATCTGGAGATCAGGGCAACGGCTCCGGCCCCACAGGTGGATCTGGTCTGGTTAATCCGCCCCCTGGACGCCAGCCTCCCCGGGTCACCTTCGTTTCTCATGTTCCATTCCCTGAGGGTCGCTGTATACCTGGTCGGCGGATTGCCCGGGTCATGGCCGCTGCCGACATTGATCCGTGGAGCGAGTCCCGACTGGCAAATCAAACTCTAATCACCATGTCGGTAAACTTCTTGTTTCCGATCCTGCCATTTCGGCCAGACTGGATCTTCCACCACCGGCCGACGATCTACACTTCCCCAATGGCCCCTGCCTTCTGCGGCCACTTGATCACGGAGGCCAACGTAAAGGCATTACAGGTGGCGGAGCCGTGGCGGGTGATCCAGAACACTCTTCCCCCCGATCTCCTTCGAGGCTGATGTCGGTGGTCGACTTGGGATCTTCGTCCGACAGTACCGTGATTTCGAAGCAGTACTGGGAGTCGACTCACAAGTTCCCGATCACTGCTGCCATGATCGCGCAATCGCCTTGGCTGGGTTCCTTCGCTAAGCAGCGTAACAATCGAAGATCGCACGCCGGCAACAGGTGGAAGCGCATGTTGCTCACACTGATACAGGCCATGATCGAGGGGTGGTGGGATCTGGATCTACTCCTGGATCCATTATTCCTCCACTTCCCAAACACACCGATGAAGTCGCTTGGTATCCCGGGATCGAAGCTAGATGTGCAAATCTGGCTGACCCGCAGCTTAATCGCCGGGAACCGACTGATCTGCTAGAGGCGTTGGCGGAAACCGACACAGCGGATCCCTGGCGCAACCATTATCGGGATCACACTGCAGATCATCTGGCACGCTAGCTTCCTAGACTGGATCGCAAATATTTTGGTCTTCAAGTGGCGCAACCGCCGACCAGTAGCTAGATCGCAGGTAGCTAGCTCTCGTAGGTGATTCATCTTCTTTCAAAACTTCCTTCACTATATATCTGATGATCTTGACTTGTCTACTTCTCATTTGCCCCGATCCACTTTGATAAGGGTCCAGCTGACCCTACTTAGCCAGGATCCCCAGATCTTGAGACTTGATCTTGCATTCTCACCGTATCTCAATGTATATATGCATAAAAGTCAAGGTCGTTTGAGCACTAGATGATAAAATGCAAAGTGATTGATTTAGGTCCTTAGTTCGCAAACTGCCTGCTACCTCTAAGCCTACTGGATGTCCTACCTGGATACACACTACTGGATACACACTACTGGATACTGAGCTACCCCAGCCAATTAGCGACTGCCACGTCGACGCCCGTCTTGTACCCACAATCTTGTACCCACGCACGACCGTAGCGTAAACACTTGTCCCGTAATCAGCTTCACGTAATCACGGGAATGCTTGCGGCGCCACTGAGTGATGGTCGTACCGGTATCTACCGGTACACCGCGGCAGGTCGAGGCGCCTTCTTGACAACACTCCCACTCGACTCGGCCGTAATGGCGCCTTGGATCCCGAGCTTGCTCCGAAGGATATCGAACTGCACGGCGGTGATTGGCTTGGTCATCAAGTCCGCCAGCATGTCCTTCGTCGAACAGTACTCCAATACCACTTGGCCGTCTTCAACCTTCTCGCGCACGAAGTGGTAGCGAATGTCGATGTGCTTGGTGCGCTTGTGGAACTCCGGGTTCTTGGTCAACACGATGGAGCCTTGGTTGTCCTCGTAGATCTTGACTGCCGACTTGTCCTTCATCTCGCCGATCTCGCACAGGAACGCCTTGAGCCAGATAGCTTCTTGTGTTGCTTCCGTCAACGCCATGTACTCTACCTCCGTCGATGAAAGCGCCACCGTCCGCTGCTTCTTGCTTCTCCAGCTGATGCATCCGCCGTTCATCATGAACGCGTAGCCGCTGTACTCCGTCGAGACTCGATGTCGCCGGCCCAATCTGCATCCGAATAACCTTGGAGTCCGTCCTCGCTGCTCGCTTGAAACTCGATGCCTTGAGGCTTCGTACCTTGGATGTAGCGAAACACCCTCTTGAGCGCTTGCCAGTGTGTCGGACACGGATCTGCGGCAAACTGGCTGAGAACTCCCACTGCGGCTACAAGGTCTGGTCTAGTCCCCACCATGAGATACATCAGGCAGCCGACTGCATTCCGGTACGGCACCTTCGCCATGGTCTCTTCGTGTTTGCAGCCTCCTTCGCACATGGCCTTGGTCAGCTTGAGTCCTGGGTCTTGTGGTGTCTTGACAGGGTTGCTCTTCTCCATGCTGAACTTCTCTAGGATGTCATTCGCAAACTTGGTCTGCCGCACCGACACCTTTCCAGCTGTAAGATCTTGATCAATTTCCATGCCGAGTGTTGTCAAGAAAGCGCCTCGACCTGCCGCGGTGTACCGGTAGATACCGGTACGACTATCACTCAGTGGCGCCGCAAGCATTCCCGTGATTACGTGAAGCCGATTACGGGACAAGTGTTTACGCTACGGTCGTGCGTGGGTACAAGATTGTGGGTACAAGATGGGCGTCGACGTGGCAGTCGCTGATTGGCTGGGGTAGCTCAGTATCCAGTTAGGAATCCAGTAGTGTGTATCCAGGTAGGACATCCAGTAGGCTTAGAGGTAGCAGGCAGTTTGCGAACTAAGGACCTAAATCAATCACTTTGCATTTTATCATCTAGTGCTCAAACGACCTTGACTTTTGGTTATGAGCCCAAGCCCCGTATTCCCTGCCCAAGACTCCGACTACGCCTTCGCCATGGACACTGCCTCGACGACGACCTCCCGCATCAACAAGTTCGACGGAACTAACTTCCACACGTGGAAGTTCAAGATGCGCATGGTGCTCGAGGAGCGCGACCTGTGGGAAGTGACAAGTGGAGAGATCAAGCTGGAGCACTGCACCACTGCGCTGGACCAATCGACGTTCAAGAGGAAGTCTCGCAAGGCGCTGGCGATCATCTGTCTCGCGATGGAGGATTCGCAGTTGCCGCTGGTTCGGTCGGCCAAGGATGCGTATGATGCATGGTCAAGAATGGAAGGACACTTCGAGAAGAAGAGTTTGGCCAACAAGCTCTTCCTTCGTCGACGTTTCTTCACGACGATGATGGGCGAAGGTGATGATGTGCTGGAGCACATTAACAAGGTCAAGACGCTGGCGGAACAGCTCGACGCGGTGGGCGCTCCGGTCAGCGAGGACGACTTGGTGATCACGCTTCTGGCAAGTCTGAGTGAGTCGTACCAGTTCCTCATCACGGCGTTGGAGTCGAGAGCCGACTCGCTGACATGGGAACTCGTGACGTCTCGACTGCTGCACGAGGACTTGAAGCGCAAGGAACAAGGTGGCGGTACTGAAGGAACCGCGCACGGTCAAGCGTTCATGACGAGTAGCAACGGGAAGAGCAAGGGACGGCAGGCGCAGAAGACTAGTGCCTGCCACTATTGTGGCGAACAAGGACATTGGATCGCCAAGTGTCCTGTACGGATCCGCGAGAACGCGGAGCGGCAGAGGCCGCAACGAGCGAACGTCGCGGATGACGATGAAGACTGCGGCGACTACTTGTTCTCGGTTGGTGGTGGGACCTCCAAGTCGAGTGAAGTTTGGCTGGTCGACTCCGGTGCGACGCAGCACATGACATACTCGAAAGAGTACATGAAGAACTACAAGAAGATGACTCCGGTGGACGTGCATCTCGCGGACGACGGAGTGGTTCAAGCGGTCGGCAGTGGCGACATCGTCATGTCGATGAAGACTCCACGCGGGATCAAGAAGGGTGTGCTCACGAAGGTGTGGCACATCCCCAAGTTGTCACGCAACCTGTTTTCGGTTGGGAGGTTCACCAAGGATGTTGGGCCCGTGACGTTCGAGCGCGACGGATGCTTCGCCGAGACGAAGAAGATCAAGTGGCGGCTCGGAGCGCGTGAAGGCAAGGGACTGTTCAAGCTGTGCATGACTCCGATCATGCCTGACGAGGCCAATGTGTCGAGTCCGAAGGATCGCAAAGGGGACACCACGTCGTACCTCTGGCACCTTCGACTTGGTCACATTGGCCATGGCGGTCTAGACGCCATCGTCAAGAAGGGCTATGGAGTTGGCATCAACATGACAGCTGTGAAGCAGTGGGAGTTGTGTGATGGGTGTGCACTTGGCAAGCAAACGCGGGTGAGTTACATGCCCAAGTCACCGAACCACGCCAAGAAACTGTTGGAAGTCATCCACAATGATGTCTGCGGTCCCATGAAGACGTCGACGTTCAGTGGCAAGAAGTACTTCGTCACGTTCATTGACGAGTACTCACATTTCTGTGTAGTATACTTGCTGCGGAACAAGTCGGAGGTGGCTGCCAAATTTGCTGAGTTCGTGGCATTTGCCGAAACTCAGACGGGTGGTCGCGTGAAAACCCTCCGCGTGAAGCAACTTCGCAGTGACAATGGTGGCGAATACAAGTCTCGTGAGAGGGCCAAGTTCTGCCGAGAGCGTGGGATTGTGCAGAAGTTCATGCCGCCGTATACGCCTCAACTGAACGGGGTGGCGGAACGGATGAACCGGACGTTGGTGGAATGTGCGCGCTGCATGATGGAGCATGCCGAACTGTCCAAGTCATATTGGGGTAAAGCGGTGATGACAGCGACGTTTCTTCGGAATCGCTGTCCGACACGCGCTACCAGCCACGGCAAGTCTCCGCACCAAGTCTGGACGGGCAAGAAACCGCTGCTATCCAACCTCAAGGTGTTTGGATGCCATGCGTATGTGACGGTCCCATAGGAGAAACGCACCAAGTTCGACGCTCGGTCGGTGCGTTGTCGGTTTCTCGGGTACTCGGAGCACGAGAAAGCATATCGGTTTGAAGAGATCAAGAGCGGTCGTGTGCTAGTGAGCCGCGATGCGCAGTTCATGGAAGACGTCTTCGACGGTGGAAGACGCAACTTTGGTGAAGACGTGGTCGTGGACCTTCGCGATGAAGATGCTACAGACCAAGAAGAATCGTCTGAACCAGAAGAAAGCAAGGAAGAAGAAGCTGCGCAGGACGAATACGTCGAGCCTGGCAGCAAGCAACATCAGCGGACTAGGTCGTTAGAGGAAGCGGTGGAGATCCCAAGGTCTAAGCGGCATAGTCGGTCACAAGCGCTGGATGAGCTGTCAGCCATCGCAAATGAAGAAGACTTCGATGCGGCCTTCGTTGTGGATTCAGTGGGAGAAATGCCGACTACGTTCGTGTCGGCGATGGAATCCAGCAACGCGGCCAAGTGGAAGGAAGCGTGCGATTCGGAAATCAACTCTCTTCGCAAGAATGAGACGTGGGTGTTGGTGCCGTTGCCCAAGGGACGCAAGGCGATCAGCTGCAGATGGGTGTTTCGGATCAAGGAAAACCAGGCTGGAGAGATCGAGCGGTTCAAGGCACGACTGGTGGCCAAGGGATTTTTGCAGAAGTACGGCATCGACTATGAAGAGACCTTCGCGCCGGTGGCCAAGTTCACGTCAATCAGGATCCTGCTCAGCCTGGCAGCCAAGTACAACCTCACGGTGCACCAGATGGATGTCAAGACGGCGTTCCTGAACGGGTAGTTGGACGAAGACATCTACATGGTGCAGCCGGATGGCTTTATTGACGAGGCGCACCCAGACTTCGTGTGCAAGCTGAAGCGTTCGTTGTATGGTCTCAAGCAGTCACCGCGGATGTGGAACCAGACCATCGACAAGTTCATGCTGGAGCTGGGGTTCAAGAAGTGCGAAGCAGATCATTGCATCTACGTAAAGCGGGACGACCAAGACATGATCTTCGTGGCGCTGTACGTGGACGACTTGATCCTAGCAAGCAACAACGACGAGCTGCTCAAGTTGACCAAGGAGGCACTCAGCAAGCGATTCGAGATGACGGACATGGGTCAGCTCAAGTACTTCCTCGGCATGGAAATTGATCAAGATCTTACGGCCGGAAAGGTGTCGGTACGGTAGACCAAGTTTGCGAAGGACATCCTAGAGAAGTTCAGCATGGAGAAGAGCAACCCTGTCAAGACACCACAAGACCCAGGACTCAAGCTGACCAAGGCCATGTGCGAAGGAGGCTGCAAGCACGAAGAGACCATGGCGAAGGTGCCGTACCGGAATGCAGTCGGCTGCCTGATGTATCTCATGGTGGGGACTAGACCAGACCTTGTAGCCGCAGTGGGAGTTCTCAGCCAGTTTGCCGCAGATCCGTGTCCGACACACTGGCAAGCGCTCAAGAGGGTGTTTCGCTACATCCAAGGTACGAAGCCTCAAGGCATCGAGTTTCAAGCGAGCAGCGAGGACGGACTCCAAGGTTATTCGGATGCAGATTGGGCCGGCGACATCGAGTCTCGACGGAGTACAAGCGGCTACGCGTTCATGATGAACGGCGGATGCATCAGCTGGAGAAGCAAGAAGCAGCGGACGGTGGCGCTTTCATCGACGGAGGTAGAGTACATGGCGTTGACGGAAGCAACACAAGAAGCTATCTGGCTCAAGGCGTTCCTGTGCGAGATCGGCGAGATGAAGGACAAGTCGGCAGTCAAGATCTACGAGGACAACCAAGGCTCCATCGTGTTGACCAAGAACCCGGAGTTCCACAAGCGCACCAAGCACATCGACATTCGCTACCACTTCGTGCGCGAGAAGGTTGAAGACGGCCAAGTGGTATTGGAGTACTGTTCGACGAAGGACATGCTGGCGGACTTGATGACCAAGCCAATCACCGCCGTGCAGTTCGATATCCTTCGGAGCAAGCTCGGGATCCAAGGCGCCATTACGGCCGAGTCGAGTGGGAGTGTTGTCAAGAAGGCGCCTCGACCTGCCGCGGTGTACCGGTAGATACCGGTACGACCATCACTCAGTGGCGTTATAAAGGGTATGGATCTTGGACGAAGAGAAGGGAAGGGAGAGTCACCACTCGGAGCTTGACCGGAGCGAGGACAGTAGACCACTTGAGGGGAAGAAGGAAGATTCGAAAGTGATTGATTGAGGTCTTTAGCTCGCAAGACTACTTGCTATCTCTAGACCTACTGAATACACACTACTTGATTCTTTTCTGGATACTGAGTTACTACAACCAATCAGAGAGCGCCACGTCGCTTCCCCATCTTGTACCTACAATCTTGTACCTACATGTAGCGTAATCGACGGTGGCGTAATCACTGATGGCGTAATCAACGTGGGGTCGCATTGGACCGGTTCGAGCTAACCGGTTCACGGTCAATAACCGTTATCAAACCGGTTACCCTCAATACGCCCTCTCAATGCGAAGTCCCATGAATGCCGAGAGCAGCCGTCAGATCCATGTGACGAGGTCCCGGGAGCGCCTTCGTCATGATGTCCGCCAGCATCACAGAAGTCTCGCAATACTCGAGCTTCACTTCACCACGCTTGACCTCGTCGCGGATATGATGGTACTTGATGTCGATGTGCTTGGCGCGACCGTGGTTCACTGGGTTCTTGGTCATCTTGATACACGACTGATTGTCTTCGCGGATCTTGAGCTCGGGTCCAGTCTCGTTAGCGGCAACCAAAATCTCGCACAGCAGGCAATGAATCCACTTGCCTTCTTGGATCGCCAGACTGAGCGCAATGTATTCCGCCTCGCTCGTAGACAGCGAAACACTTGACTGCTTCTTGCTTCCCCAGCTCACTGGTGCACCCATGAGCATGAACGTGTAGCCTGAAGTCGACTTGCGGTCCGCGAGGTCTCCAGCCCAGTCCGCGTCCGAATATCCACGAAAGTCGACCTTGTCACCTGGCTTGAAACAGATTCCATGCGACTTGGTGCCTTGCAGGTAGCGAAAGATGCGCTTGACCGCAACCCAGTGTTCTTCTTGGGGGTTCTCCATGAAGCGCGACACATACCCAACTGCAAAAGCAATGTCTGGGCGAGTGGCAGTCATCAAGTGCATGAGAGCACCAACTGCTTCGCGAAACGGAGCATTCACCTTGGTCGCTGCGTCGCTTGGAACAAGCCGAGTACTCATGTCCACCGGACTCACCACAGCCTTGCACTCATCCATACCGAAGCGTTTCAGGATGTCGTCCACGTAGCGTCGTTGGCACATCGTCACGCTACCGTCCGGACCATCCACCAACTCAATCCCCAACACGAACGCACACTTGCCGCTGTCGGTCATCTCGAATCGTGTCTTAAGGTCACTCTTGGTGCGTGCTATCAGCTCGGCTGAACTTCCGGTCACCAACACGTCGTCCACGTAGACCAGCACGAGCACACAGTGACCATCGACAACCTTGATGTAGAGACACGGGTCGAAGGCAGAGACTTGGAAACCGATAGAGCACACGAACTCGTCAAACGTCTCGTTCCATACGCGCGAAGCTTGTTTGAGACCGTAGATGGCCTTCACCAATTCCAGGCAGTCGAAATCGCCATCTAGCTCGACGCCTTCTGGAACCACGCAGAACACCAGCTCCTTCATCACACCGTACAGGAATGCAGTCACCACGTCCAGTTGATCGAGGGCCCAACCAAAGTACTTGGCTAGAGCAATCACCATGCGCAGTGTCACGTACTTGACCACGGGTGAGAACGTCTCGGTGTAGTCGATGCCATACTTCTGCTTGAAACTCTTGGTCACGAGGCGTGCCTTGTACTTCTCGATGGATCCATCCGCTTTGCGCTTGATCTTGAACACCCACTTGGTGCCAATGGCGCGTTGCCCGTTGGGCAACTTGGCAGCACGAAACACACCACGAAGTCGCATCGACTTGAGCTCGGCACGAATTGCCTTGCGCCAGTGCACTTGGTCCGGGCCATTTACCGCTTCTTGGAATGTCGATGGCTCTGATAAATCCACAGTTGCTTCGACTGCGTTAGCACTTGCACGCCAAAACACAGGGGGTATCGACTCGTCATCTTGGTCGCCAGATTTTTCTTCTTCATCAGGGTCCACTCGGTTCGGCGCACTTGCTTCCTCCAGTCCAACTCGGTGGCGGACAGTTCGAGACCTTATTCCAACGTCATCTTCGTCACTTGAACGACTCTTGCGCTTCCCTGCCTGCTTGTAGTCCGTTTGCGGAGGGCCATTATCGTCGATGTCGAGGGAGGCAAAGTCCAGCGCAGTATCATCGACATCTTCGTCGGAAATCGGCTGTGCAAGTCCAAAGGTCGATTCATCGAAGTTGACATCGCGACTGATTACCACCTTCCCCGCCTCGATGTCATAAACTCGATACGCCTTCGACACTTCTTCATAGCCCAGGAAAATACCTTCACGAGCCTTGGGGTCCCACTTGAGTCGCTTCTCTCTTGGCGTCAAAATGAACGTCCGGCAGCCGAAGATCCGCATGTGCTTCACACTCGGTTTGGACTTGTACACGATCTCGAACGGAGTTTTGTCCGGCGACTTCGGAGACGGCAGACGATTCTTGATGTAGATGGCCGTCATCGCCGCCTCAGCCCAGAAACACTTGTCCAAGCCAGCGTAGTGGAGCATGCTGCGGCCAATAGTCACGATTGTTCGGTTGGCGCGCTCAGCAGTCGCATTGGTCTGGTGCGCATACCGAACCGTAGGCTGGACTTCGATGCCGTGATCTTCGTAAAAAGCCTTGAGCGAGTTGGTCGCGAACTCCTTGGCTCCGTCATGCCGCACGAATTTCACCTTGGCATCGAATTGCCTCTCCACCTTGGTGATGAACTTGCGCAGACAGCCTTCGCTTTCCGACTTGGCACGCAGACAGAATCCCGACATGCAGCCACTTGCTTCATCCGTGATGAGCAGTAAGTAACGGCTGCCACCCAGCGACTCTTCCTCCATGGGTCCACAAATGTCGAAGTGGAGGAACTCGAATGGCTTGTACTTGGTTTTGTTCGGGTTGCTCGGGAATGGTTTTTGGACCATCTTCCCTTGTTGGCAACCACGACACATGCTTGATGCACTCGACTTCGAGGGTACCTTCGCGTCCTTGATCATGTTGTTGTTGACCATTTTGCGAAGTACCTCAACCGGAGCGTGACCCATTCGCGCGTGTAGGTCGACAGTCTTTCCTCCTGTCACCGCATTCGCCGATCGCTGAGGCGTGTGAAGCCAGTAGAGTCCGTCCACGAGGTCCGCCGTTGCCACCACTTGCTTCGAGCCCTTGCGCGCAACGTGCATCTTGTTGCCGTCGAACACCACTTGAAACTTGCCACTCTTGTTGATCTTTGGCACTGACAGAAGATTCTTGCTCATGCTCGGCACGTACAGCGCGTCCTTGATCTCGATGTCGTGCTCGTCGCCGTTGGGTAGAACCACTCGTTGCACGATAGTCCCCACACCCTTGATCGCGGCCTTGTTGCCATCGGCCACCGAAAGTTCACCTTCATCTTGCTCATTCAGCGTGGTGAACTTGGCCTTGTCGTTGCAGATGTGGTGCGTTGCGCCGCTGTCGACCGCCCACATCCCGGATACATTCTTGCCCGTCGAAATTCCACACTCCAGGGAAACCGCAAACGCCACTCGATCGTAGTCGTAGTCGTAGTCATAGCCGTCGCTGCTGTTTCTCCACTGGATGTTGTTGGCCCCGCGTCCACGGCCATTGTTGTTGCCGCCGCGTCTTGGGCCCCGATTCTCATCCTTCTGCTTGGTCCAGCACTTGTCAATCACATGCCCCAATTTCCCACAGTACGTGCATTGACGAGATTCGCGGTCGGTGTTGAACGCCTTGGCCGCGTTCTCCATCTTCACCGTCGCCGTCTTCTCGCCTTGCCTCTTGATGTGCTCGTTCGTGAGCACCTTCACAACGTCTTGCGATCGCAGCTCTGCGTTGCTCATCTCCAAGTTTAGCACGACGTTCTCGTAGCTCTTGGGGAGACTGCGCAGCAAACAGATCGCCACGTCCTCGTCCTCCATCTTGGCGCCGATGCTGCTGAGCTTGGCGCTGATGTTGAGAACTTCATTGCAATGATGAAGCACATTGTCGCCTTCCGCCATCTCCATACTGAAGAGCTGTCGCTTCAGGTAGATGCGGCCAGCCTTCTGCGATCCTCCGTACAGCGTCCTCAGGCGCGACCACGCTACCCACGCTTCCTCGCAGTTGTCCACCACATGATGGTAATCCGCGTCCATGTGGAGCAGCATCAGTCCGAACGCGATGTTGCTCGACTTGACGTAGTCGTCCTTGGCCCGAGTGTCCGCGAAGGTCGGAGTCGTCTCACGGTTCACGACATGTCACACCGACTTGGTCAGGAACACGCCACGCATGTAGCGGTTCCACGTCGCGTAATTGTCGCCGTTGAACTTGTCGATGGAGACCTTGGTGGAGACGTCTTGGGCAGAGGACATGGTGCTTGGGCTCATAACCTGATAAAGGGTATGGATCTTGGACGAAGAGAAGGGAAGGGAGAGTCACCACTCGGAGCTTGACCGGAGCGAGGACAGTAGACCACTTGAGCGGAAGAAGGAAGATTCGAAAGTGATTGATTGAGGTCTTTAGCTCGCAAGACTACTTGCTATCTCTAAACCTACTGGATATACACTACTTGATTCTTTTCTGGATACTGAGTTACTACAGCCAATCAGAGAGCGCCACGTCGCTTCCCCATCTTGTACCTACAATCTTGTACCTACATGTAGCGTAATCGACGGTGGCGTAATCACTGATGGCGTAATCAACGTGGGGTCGCATTGGACCGGTTCGGGCTAACCGGTTCACGGTCAATAACCGGTATCAAACCGGTTACCCTCAATAATCGCACTAAGGCTTGCGATTCAAAAAGGCAAGTGGGTGCACAAGTTCCTGTGCGAGGTCCTGGCTGCTGCAGGCGAAGAGACACCAGCGTTGAAGATCTATGAAGATAACCAGTCGTGCATCAAGATGACCAAGAACCCAGTGAACCATGGCCGCGCCAACCACATCGACATCAAGTACCATCACATCCGTGATGAAGTCAAGCGCGGAGAAGTGATCGTCGAGAACTGCGAGACTGCGACCATGCTGGCTGACATCTTGACCAAAGGACTTGCCGGACCGCGCCACAAGGACTTGACGGCCGCACTTGGCGTTCATGCGTGTTCGCATTGAGGGGGCGTGTTGCAGGGTACCGGTTACTAACCGGTTCAATGCTACCTCGCCATGATTACGCCACGCTGATTACGCCACTCGTGATTAGACGAGTAGCTTGATTGGACGAGCACTGGTGAGTGATGGTTGATTAGATGCGCTAAGTGATAGGACGCAGGGCCGCGTGTCTATAACAGTAGTCGAGGATGTAAGCTCCAATAATTCAATCACTTTCGAATCCTCCTTCTTCCCCTCAAGTGGTCTACTGTCCTCGCCTCGGTCAAGCTCCGAGTGGTGACTCTCCTTTCCCTTCTCTTCGTCCAAAATCCATACCCTTCTTCAATGTCGTCCGGACTTGCAGCGGGTTTGCAGTCTTGCACGCCGAAGCGCTCCAGAATGTCCTTGATGTACCGAGCTTGGCTCAACGTGACACTGCCATCTGCATTGTCGACCACCTCGATCCCCAGGATGAAGGAACACTTGCCACTAGTGTTGGTTTTTACCAAGTTATTCACGGTTAATAATTTACCGCGGTAATTTAGATGGTTATTACCAGTGGTAATACCGTTGTGTAGGAACTGTGTATTGTAATTTTTCCTTCAAACTTCAGAAACCCGTTGCTTTCGATTAAACTCTCGCCTTGGCATCGCTATTGAAATTTACGCACGTATCCTGGAATACAAAACAAAGCTAGACTACCATCCATGTGCTGCGCCCGTCACCAAGACAGCAGAACAAACGTATTTCCTGGACTTGTTAGCCATGCTGATACTTGAATTGGCATCAGCAACCGTGCCGTCACGGCGCTACTACTCATATCGTTTGTGATGCTGTTAGTGATGATCTACCTGCTTTTACTGATTCAGGAAGGTATCGAGCAAGGTCACAAAGGTATCTACACTGCGTACTACTCGTGTCGCTACCAGTAGATTACTAGCTATGCGGGAAAATCTTGCCGTAAGTCTAGCTCAGATGCACCAAGCAGTTCATACAGGGATGTAACTCGTAGGCGAGGTGCTTAATCTGATGTGGGCCTGCTTATCACAGTAATGTTGTTGACGATACTGTTGTTATATGTAGTTACTGACATTGTCTGCTTAGTGATCAAAGATAAAATGCATATTATTCAACTTATATAATGGACCATCTAGTTATCTCTAAAAGGACCAAATACATGTTCCATTGGCAGTCGACTGCGTGAGCGCTATTTCGATTTCTTCTGTATGTCGAATAGTACTGCTTCCTGAGAAGGGAATACGAGGATTGTCATCGGATGAGGAAAACAGTACTCGTCTTGCCTGCGGAGTGCTTTGCGTAGTTAGCATCGGCGAATTGATTCTTGACCTTGCCATCGTACATGATCGGCTATTGCTCGTGCGGTTGTAACCGACACAAGATCTTGCCTCCATCTCGGGAGTCTCGATCTCACTTTCACTGGATTCGTCGCCTCCGATATCACTTATTTCATCTTGATCGTTGTTTCTGTAGTGCACGTAGCTGTGATGTAGCGAACATCAAGTTTGGGCCCTTGGCTGAGTCTAAGGAGCCGTGTTCAACGGTACAAAACTGCGACGCACCAGAGCTCGGCTAAAAAGCAGCTTAGGAGTGGTGGTCTACGGTACGAACTCGGCTGAAGACCTCTTAAAGGGAAAAGCCGAGTCCAAGGACTCGGTTATGGTACCTTCAGAGCTACCGGAAGAAGATGCGACCAGGCGTAGGGACTAACGACCATCGGGAGAGCCGGGAACAGTCGCTTCGACTGGGCTGAAAGGTCGGCGAGATCTATAACGACTCTATTTCACTAGATATTTGTATAGGAACCAATTAGGAATCAGAAAAAGGGCTTAAGCCCTTAGTATTAAACAGAGCAGAATTTTCTAGGTCCAGAACACGTGTACACTCTTCCGGTAAGTCCCTGCACGGGCCGGATTATGTCTGACTGGTAGCGCCAAGTGATTAGGTTGGCCCGGGGAAGGGCGTGTCTCGCCAAGCGCAAAGAACAGACCCCGCCGAGCTCGGCGGGTCGGTATACCGTACAGCCCGGGTACCGTTACTCTTTCAGCTGAGTAGCCTTTGCCTCGGCGACCCATAAAAGCGCTAACGTGCCGTCGTCCATCCTTTGGTGGAGGGCATGGGATAACGTATTATTGGCTGGCTTGGTTGGTTGGTACTCGGCGGAAGCGAGACACCAGCTGTCCCGGAAGGGCCGAACCGCTAGGGGACAACCCAGCGCAGGCCAACAAACGCCGACCTAACTCGGCGATTGTTGTGGTTGCGTTCTATTTACCCACATCTGACGGATTCGTGCGTTCTGCAACACCACAACTGGTGCCGCGACCCGGGAACAGGGGTACGCTTGTTGCTTCGCAGGTACCAAGGTAACCAAGTTTCGAGCAAACAAGAAGAGAGTAGAAGAAGAAGAAGAAGAAGCATGACGAAGGGAACGAACACGCTACGTGAAGATAGCCCGGCGACGGCCAAGGGTTCTCCCCACGCGGGATAAACGCGGCGGGTTTTGTCGACTCAGCGGACTCGGTTATTGTGATGACGATGGACGCGACGGCGAACGGATCTCGCAGTGTCCAGTTCGAGGAGGAGGATGCCCAAGGTCATGCAAGTGATGGAGAGAAGGAGGATGAAGATTATGAAGAAAAAGCCGAGCTCGGCTACGTGAAGACGACAGCCGAGCTACTCGGCGAAGTCAGGGAGTTATCGCTCCAAGTGGGCCGGATGGGAGTTCCGCGTCCGGTGGAGTGAAACCTGGTTGCTGAGTTCGGCGAAGATGTGGACAACGAAGATCAAGATGTCGCTAGAGCGACACGAAATGCGGATACGCCGAGTGCAAACAAGGTGTTCGCGCAACGCGGTGGAGAGATGATGAGAGATAGTGAATGGATGAAGTTATTCGCCCCAGTCCCGTTGGCGCAGGCGAGATGGCCATCACTGGGGCCTTTGCTGGCTGGGCCAATGGAGTGGTCCGACACCGCGGAAGTTGCCGAGACGACAATACTGCTGTTAAAAGCAATGGGCTTCCGGGTCACCAGTCGGCCGAGTCCGTGGATCCTAAGTGATTGGAATCTTGACTTGGCTAGCGTGGAGCTGTTACGTTGGAGGGAAAGCTGAGAAAGGCTTTCGGAGTGCAGATCATACCTCGGCTATTGACAGCTTCAGGTAGTGGTTCCCAACTCGGCGGAGCAGGGTATTAACTCGGCGGAATGGAGCCTCAACTCGGCGAAAGGCCGAGTAAGACCCCATATCTGAAGGACCCCAAGGGTGGTCAACCAGCGACGAACCCAAGTAAGATCACGACGATAATAACACCCGAGACGAAGAAAGGCGAGCGGTTTTGGGCGACAGCAGGGACGTCGTACTTCGAAGACTCGCACATGCTGAAGAAGAAGAGTCGAATTCGGCTAAGACGAAATAAATGGAAATCCGAAGAAGACAACTCGGTTGAGGAAGAAGATGATTCTGATGATGACCATGGTTACCACCCAAGCCGAGATGAAACGGTCAAAGACCAGATCTATCACCTCAGCAACGACAGGGGTGACCAGGGAGGATCCCAGTATCTGGAATTGAGGTCGCATGTTTCCTTGGACAAGATAGCCCAGTTCGACGGCCGGCGGTATCGATCCGATGACTCGCTACAGTGGTTGAAGAGGTTCATCTACGAGATGAAAGGCACATGTATGCCCCAAGACTCTTGGTGCGAACCCTTCTCGCTCAACCTTGGCCGAACGGCGAAAAGTTGGTATCACCAACTCCCGAGGAAGACTCAAACACGGTGGAACCTGCTGAGTGAAGTGTTCCTGGATTACTACTGTTCACAGTTCGACCAGTCGGCCAGGACGCGATACTACTCGGCTAAGCGCAAAGATAAAGAGACGATCTGCGATTTCTTGACTCGGCTAAATGGGTATGCACGAACGGCGAAGATCCAGTATGAGCGTGGTGGGGCCGATGCTGCCGACCATGTCGAGCAGTTCCTTCTGAATTGCGGTGACGATGACATCATGGACATGCTGTACCCGCTCCAGCTAAATGATATCCACCGAGTCGAGCAGATCATCAACAAGAAAATTCTGGGCGAAAAGCGGAAGAAACAACGAGATCGGCTAGTTTCAGGAAGAAGCCGAGATGAAATGCGCCGAGATGACCGACGGAACGATCGACGCCGAGATGACAAACGCGACGGCCGCCGAGATGACAAGCGAGATGTACGCCGGGAAGACCGTAGAAGCGATTGACGCCGAGAAGAGATTCAGGAACGACGGATAAATACTGCGGATTACGTCGTTGAAGAACTTTACGGATCGACAGGACACACCGAAGCAGGCCGGGGCCAACTAAGCCGAGACGCCGAGCTATATGATTCTGAAGACTCGGACGGATACAGTGCCCATGGTCAGGATGACGACACCGAGTCGGAAGATGACACAGATTACGTCGATGCCGGGTTCACCAGTGACCGAGGCGACTCGACTAGGACCCCGAGGAACTCGGCTAGACCATTCAGAGGACCGACTGAAGGACGAGATCGCCGGGACACCTCGAGAGAACGCCAGCAGTATGAGCCTTGCGCCGCTTGCGGAGGCATGGACCATTCGGCTCATTTTTTGTCGGAGACGTTGCAAGTTCTGCAAACAAGTCCACGAAGTTGGACAGTGTGAACTCTTCCACCGCTATGAAAAGCTGGCCACCTTCGTCAAGAATAGCGTTGACAAGTCCAATGTCCCAGAAGATCTCCAAGATCTCTACACGCCGAGTGATTTAAACTCGGCAGCCCGCCAACACTGACTGGGTTGGAATTTTCCGGGCTGCCACAGTCAGCTGAACCTGTGGTGGAGGCGAACTTCGTGTTCGCTTTCGTAGGGGAAGCAGGATGACCCGAGGGATCGGATGGGACGGACGAAGGAATGTGTGATAGCGACGGTAATGAACGTGAATCCGAGGAGTCGGATGAAGACGACTCGGCGATGGTGAGTGCAGCGGCGACTCGGCGGTATGATGGTGTGACACCTAGACCGCGAGTGGTGAAGTTACTTCGGGATGAGCGACTCGGCTGGTGGTCGTCGCAGAAGTTTGACCGCCGAGTTCGGATACGCGCACTCGTAATGGGCGCTGTGAATGACAGGCGAGTGAAAATATTGCTGGACACTGGTGCAATCGTCTCGGCGGTGAGCTCTACGCTGGCTAGAAAATTGCGATTGAAGCAGTATGCCAGCCGAGACCAACAGATTGATATCCAAGGGATCGGTAAAGACAAGGTGTCGACTGTTGTCAAGAAGGCGCCTCGACCTGCCGCGGTGTACCGGTAGATACCGGTACGACCATCACTCAGTGGTGCCGCAAGCATTCCCGTGATTACGTGAAGCTGATTACGGGACAAGTGTTTACGCTACGGTCGTGCGTGGGTACAAGATTGTGGGTACAAGATGGGCATCGACGTGGCAGTCGCTAATTGGCTGGGGTAGCTCAGTATCCAGCTAGGAATCCAGTAGTGTGTATCCAGGTAGGACATCCAGTAGGCTTAGAGGTAGTAGGCAGTTTGCGAACTAAGGACCTAAATCAATCACTTTGCATTTTATCATCTAGTGCTCAAACGACCTTGACTTTTGGTTATGAGCCCAAGCCCCGTATTCCCTGCTCAAGACTCCGACTACGCCTTCGCCATGGACACTGCCTCGACAACGACCTCCCGCATCAACAAGTTCGACGGAACCAACTTCCACACGTGGAAGTTCAAGATGCGCATGGTGCTCGAGGAGCGCGACCTGTGGGAAGTGACAAGTGGAGAGATCAAGCTGGAGCACTGCACCACTGCGCTGGACCAATCGACGTTCAAGAGGAAGTCTCGCAAGGCGCTGGCGATCATCTGTCTCGCGATGGAGGATTCGCAGTTGCCGCTGGTTCGGTCGGCCAAGGATGCGTACGATGCATGGTCAAGAATGGAAGGACACTTCGAGAAGAAGAGTTTGGCCAACAAGCTCTTCCTTCGTCGACGTTTCTTCACGACGATGATGGGCGAAGGTGATGATGTGCTGGAGCACATTAACAAGGTCAAGACGCTGGCGGAACAGCTCGACGCGGTGGGCGCTCCGGTCAGCGAGGACGACTTGGTGATCACGCTTCTGGCAAGTCTGAGTGAGTCGTACCAGTTCCTCATCACGGCGTTGGAGTCGAGAGCCGACTCGCTGACATGGGAACTCGTGACGTCTCGACTGCTGCATGAGGACTTGAAGCGCAAGGAACAAGGTGGCGGTACTGAAGGAACCGCGCACGGTCAAGCGTTCATGACGAGTGGCAACGGGAAGAGCAAGGGACGGCAGGTGCAGAAGACTAGTGCCTGCCACTACTGTGACGAACAAGGACATTGGATCGCCAAGTGTCCCGTGAGGATTCGAGAGAACGCGGAGCGGCAGAGGCCGCAACGAGCGAACGTCGCGGATGACGATGAAGACTGCGGCGACTACTTGTTCTCGGTTGGTGGTGGGACCTCCAAGTCGAGTGAAGTTTGGCTGGTCGACTCCGGTGCGACGCAGCACATGACGTACTCGAAAGAGTACATAAAGAACTACAAGAAGATGACTCCAGTGGACGTGCATCTCGCGGACGACGGAGTGGTTCAAGCGGTCGGCAGTGGCGACATCGTCATGTCGATGAAGACTCCACGCGGGATCAAGAAGGGTGTGCTCACGAAGGTGTGGCACATCCCCAAGTTGTCACGCAACCTGTTTTCGGTTGGGAGGTTCACCAAGGATGTTGGACCCGTGACGTTCGAGCGCGACGGATGCTTCGCCGAGACGAAGAAGATCAAGTGGCGGCTCGGAGCGCGTGAAGGCAAGGGACTGTTCAAGCTGTGCATGACTCCGATCATGCCTGACGAGGCCAATGTGTCGAGTCCGAAGGATCGCAAAGGGGACACCACGTCGTACCTCTGGCACCTTCGACTTGGTCACATTGGCCATGGCGGTCTAGACGCCATCATCAAGAAGGGCTATGGAGTTGGCATCAACATGACGGCTGTGAAGCAGTGGGAGTTGTGTGATGGGTGTGCACTTGGCAAGCAAACACGGGTGAGTTACATGCCCAAGTCGCCGAACCACGCCAAGAAACTGTTGGAAGTCATCCACAGTGATGTCTGCGGCCCCATGAAGACGTCGACGTTCAGTGGCAAGAAGTACTTTGTCACGTTCATTGACGAGTACTCACATTTCTGTGTTGTATACTTGCTGCGGAACAAGTCGGAGGTGGCTGCCAAATTTGCTGAGTTCGTGGCGTTTGCCGAAACTCAGACAGGTGGTCGCGTAAGAACCCTCCGCGTGAAGCAACTTCGCAGTGACAATGGTGGCGAGTACAAGTCTCGTGAGATGGCCAAGTTCTGCCGAGAGCGTGGGATTGTGCAGACGTTTACACCTCCGTACACGCCTCAACTGAACGGAGTGGCGGAACGGATGAACCGGACGTTGGTGGGATGTGCGCGCTGCATGTTGGAGCATGCCGAACTGTCCAAGTCATATTGGGGTGAAGCGGTGATGACAGCGACGTTTCTTCGGAATCGCTGTCCGACACGCGCCACCAGCCACGGCAAGTCTCCGCACCAAGTCTGGACGGGCAAGAAACCGCTACTGTCCAACCTTAAGGTGTTCGGTTGCCATGCGTATGTGACGGTCCCGAAGGAGAAACGCACCAAGTTCGACGCTCGGTCGGTGCGTTGTCGGTTTCTCGGGTACTCGGAGCACGAGAAAGCATATCGGTTTGAAGAGATCAAGAGCGGTCGTGTGCTAGTGAGCCGCGATGCGCAGTTCATGGAAGACGTCTTCGACGGTGGGAGACGCAACTTTGGTGAAGACGTGGTCGTGGACCTTCGCGTTGAAGATGCCACAGACCAAGAAGAATCGTCTGAACCAGAAGAAAGCAAGGAAGAAGAAGCTGCGCAGGACGAATACGTCGAGCCTGGCAGCAAGCGACACCAGCGGACCCGGTCTTTAGAGGAAGCGGTGGAGATCCCAAGGTCTAAGCGGCATAGTCGGTCACAAGCACTGGATGAGCTGTCAGCCATCGCAAATGAAGAAGGCTTCGACGCGGCCTTCGTTGTGGATTCAGTGGGAGAAATGCCGACTACGTTCGTGTCGGCGATGGAATCCAGCAACGCGGCCAAGTGGAAGGAAGCATGCGATTCGGAAATCAACTCTCTTCGCAAGAATGAGACGTGGGTGTTGGTGCCGTTGCCCAAGGGACGCAAGGCGATCAGCTGCAGATGGGTGTTTCGGATCAAGGAAAACCAGGCTGGAGAGATCGAGCGGTTCAAGGTGCGACTGGTGGCCAAGGGATTTTTGCAGAAGTACGGCATCGACTATGAAGAGACCTTCGCGCCGGTGGCCAAGTTCACGTCAATCAGGATCCTGCTCAGCCTGGCAGCCTAGTACAACCTCACGGTGCACCAGATGGATGTCAAGACGGCGTTCCTGAACGGGTAGTTGGACGAAGACATCTACATGGTGCAGCCGGATGGCTTTATTGACGAGGCGCACCCAGACTTCGTGTGCAAGCTCAAGCGTTCGCTGTATGGTCTCAAGCAGTCACCGCGGATGTGGAACCAGACCATCGACAAGTTCATGCTGGAGCTGGGGTTCAAGAAGTGCGAAGCGGATCACTGCATCTACGTGAAGAGGGACGACCAAGCCATGATCTTCGTGGCGCTGTACGAGGACGACTTGATCCTAGCAAGCAACAACGACGAGCTGCTCACGGCGACCAAGGAGGCACTCAGCAAGCGATTCGAGATAACGGATGGGTCAGCTCAAGTACTTCCTCGGCATGGAAATTGATCAAGATCTTACGGCCGGAAAGGTGTCGGTACGGTAGACCAAGTTTGCGAAGGACATCCTAGAGAAGTTCAGCATGGAGAAGAGCAACCCTGTCAAGACACCACAAGAACCAGGACTCAAGCTGACAAAGGCCATGTGCGAAGGAGGCTGCAAGCACGAAGAGACCATGGCGAAGGTGCCGTACCGGAATGCAGTCGGCTGCTTGATGTACCTCATGGTGGGGACTCGACCAGACCTTGCAGCCGCAGTGGGAGTTCTCAGCCAGTTTGCCGCCGATCCGTGTCCGACACTGTGGTGAAGTGGATTTGAAAGATTTGGCATTGGAATATCCAGGAAAGATCCGATTCGGACGTGATCGGACCTGACGTGATGTGATTGGAGTAGATGACGAGCTGATGTGGGTGGATTCGGTGGTGGGTCCAGTTGATGGATAAGATTGATGGAGATTAGTGACACCTTGAGCGGGATGTGATAGATGGATTGACATACGATCTATACATGTATCCAGATCCGAAGAGCGGGGAAGATCTCGTATGGATATGGATGATGTGGGACTTGCATGATTGTACTATGGGTGCAACAGTATGTCTATATACACTGTGGAAACTGGTGATCTAAGCCTAGATGTCCAGATCTAGGCTATAATCTATATCCGTAAAGACCAGATCGGTTCACATATGTGGGTCTATTCGGGGAATGTGGATCAAGGCTCATGAACCTAGATCCATAAGCGGATCCGAGTGATCCGGGATCTAGGGATATTATGGCAAAGATGAACGATGATTGGGGAGTTAACGGCATGGAATAAGCTCGGATATGTTATAATTATGATTATCACGAAGTATTGTCACCGGATCATGCATGGAAACCCTAGATCAACAGGATCAAGGAGATCTAGCCGATCTGAGATTGGATCAGCGTGATCTAGCTTTATTAAGGCATGATCTGACTCGGGAGACGTGTGATCTGGACATTACGGTGGATGATTACGATATTGGAGAGAAGAGAAGGCCAGATCACGATATTGCGACTAGTGATCTAATGTTTATGGTTCAGATCCAGGGTGATCTGCAAAGATGTCGACTGCCAGGATGGTGAAGACAAGAAAGGACAAGGATCAGGATAGCGTAATCAGTCGATGTGTCGTTAAGGATAGGATACAGGATGGGATAGGTCTTAACATTAAATCAGAACCGAATTTGCATCGTACGACACAAGTGCTTCGCTACGCGCCTGGAAACGGGAACTACATTGGCCCTACGGTATTAATAGCGATTTAGGTGTATAGATCTAGGGAGGTTGATAATATCTAGATAATATATTGGCTAGATCCAACCTCCTAGTATCTTACCCTAAGTGCAGATCCAAGATCCCGGTATTAATTGCTTAGCCGGTAGATCTTCGGTTTCTCAACGATCAAGATCGCGCTATAGGAAGCGCCAAGCAATCAAAGGACCCGCGTAAAGGGAAATCAACACTAAAGGAATTACTACAAGGCCGGATCCAGATCTAGGCCGCCGGATCTAAGCTCGATCTAATCGCTTAGACTCCGGATCTACTACTGGCGAGTGGTGTGAAGACTTCCACGCCACTCTACGACCCCAACGTCACGCCAAGACGTTCAACCAACACCGATCGAGCAACTTAGCAGTCACCAAGAGAGGAAGATCCAGCCCAACCGACGGGTACACAAGGTGAGCAAGTTCAGCAGATCACGGATCATCGGAGGACCCCCTTCGTTAGTCGGTGTCGAGATCCGTCAACAAAACAAGGGAAGGCGAAAGTGGAGCCGTACAGATTGGTCGGATCTCCAGTCGATCCTTCACCATATCCATCCAGGGATCTTCCAGTCTCTGGATCCGATAAGAAGAAGCCGAAGAAGAAGGTAACGCGGAAGAAGATGAAGGCTCCAGAGATGGACGACGAAGATCCGATCGGATCTAAAGCTAGATCCAGATCAGGACAAGGGTGGTCAGATGAAGATCTGGAGAATCTATTCTACCACAAAGAACTTCGCGAGTTCCTGGACCGAGATCCTGTGATGCGGATCCTGAGGCTGAAGCAGGTCGGAGATCCAAGAGAACCCGTATCAGCACCGATCAAGACTGCCAACAAATTAGAAGCAGTCAAGGACTTATTACGACTGTTGAAGGAAGCAGGAATGACCACGGGGGCTTTCGATGCGGATGATGTCTTCGATCTGGATCTGAAGGTGATCCAGACTGCCACCAAGGATCTATTCTCCAAGCTCAAGATCCTCGTCGGCGAGATCCCCCAGATCACAGATCCAGTGCCATCACCTCCGGCAAGTGTTACGGATCGCCAAACGTCCTCATCGCATTACGCCTCGGCTGCCGAGGACGAATCAGATCTCTCATCGGAACCAAAGCGAATGTCTCTGGGACCCTCCGGTACTTCAATGCTGGAGGCGAGATCCAAGATCCAACGTCGGAATCAGCCGAGATCCGGCCGCTCAAGGACGATCCCGACCTCCGAAGACCAGATCACAGCAGCCACGACGTCCGATGCCTCATCAGGCACCTTACAGAAGTATTTCGAAGCAGCCATGAGTAGATTCCTGGCGGAACAGCGAGGGCCGATCATGGATCAAGGAGCGACGAAGATTCAGGATCCAGGATCACAAGATGTAGATATGGAATCTGTGAGATCTGAACGTAGCACATCTCGATGGGAGTACGATCCAGACGATATCGACTTCCCCAAGGCCGCTCGAGCAACGGTCGCGACCGCTACGACCGGATCAGCTGGATCAACCATGATCCAGAGAGTCCGGATCTCTGCGATCTCAGATCTCAAGGAGTTCACGGGGAAGGATCAAGACGAAGATCGAGCCAGAGCGTGGATTGGCAGAGTGAAATCGGCGTTCATGCGAGATCAAGCCTCCGATGAAGAAAAATGTTTGACCTTTGCGGATCTATTGGCTGGATCCGCCAATAATTGGTATCGGCAACTAAGCAGATCCACCCGTAATAAATGGTCGGATCTGCTTAGAGCTTTCCAAATCCAGTACTGCGGATTGGGGGTATCAGTGGCTAGACAATACTATCACGCTCGACGTCGACCAGAAGAATCTCCCCTCGATTATCTTTACCGTCTGAATGTCGCCGGATTACGCGCAAAGTTGAAGATCAAGGATGGTAATGCGAAAGATCGACGCGAACATGTGGATCACTATATCGAAACTTTGGAGGATCAAGATTTAGCTGACAGGCTGACTCTGCTACGACTATCCGACGCGGATGATCTCGAAGAAGTGCTACGAGCCCGTGAACGTGCAAAGAGCAGACAGAAGAAAGCCGCGTTCGGATCTAGCAAGTACCGGCAGAAGGCAACTAATCCAGCACCTGCAGCTACGACAAAACACGTCCGCGCGGTGCAGATCCGGGCCATGGAATCTGAATCTGAGTCCGGATCCGACGGATCGGATGGATCTGACTCGGATGGAGACAATCATCGGCGGATCTACCTGGCAGCCGAGCAGGATGTCACTCCAAAAGTGGAATCTGGTATGGAGAAGGTCGAGCAAGTACCGATCACCCACAAGTCGACGGATCAGGCCCCACCAGATCACAGATCCCGGATCCAGAGTGGCGGATCCGACCGGAACCGTTGCTCGCATTGTGGATCCAGGAAGCATTCAGATCTAGGATGCTGGAGACGCCTTACTTGTCATAAGTGTGGCAAGCGAGGACATCCGGCAGATCACTGCCTCTTTGTGTGCCGGGGGTGCGGGGAATTACATGATATGGGAAAATGTCCTATGGAAGAGTTCTACAACCAGATCCGCCAATGGTTCAACCCAGCCAAACATGCAGGTATGCTTCCGGAATCTGCAGAGAAGATGTTAAACTAGGACGCTCGCCGGGTTGGAATCCGGTACGAGCCGAGCGCTCTAGATATTGCATCTATGCATTTGTGAACAAGAGATCGGTAGATCAGGGTAATAGGATCCCAGATCTACGCGATAATACATGTGATCTGAATGGAAACCGTGCTGTCGCAATCTCAAGTGTCCGCCAGGCGGACGATTACTCCAGATCCGAAGTGACCATGATGGTGGATCTCCACCCAGGAGAGATAAGGGGTTATTGGAAGCAACGGGATCCAGATCTGTGGTTCCAGCCCACAGATCAGGAGGATATACCAGTGATTCAAAAGCCAAGTCAGATCAAGGAGATCCGAAGATCCGAAGTTATGGATCTCTTGCCAGGAGAATCTCGGGGATATTGGAAACACTATGCCCGGGAAAATGGTTCCGACAAGCCAAGATCGCTGGTAAGATCAACAATGAGAGAGGGATCTTGCTCTTAGATACAGGCGCCGAAGTATCCATAGTGGATACGGCCTTTGCTCGTAAGGTTGGGTGCTATATCGATACGAGCCAGATCCAAGATTGCGTTGGGATTGGCGAAAGTGTTTACAGGACAGAAGGAAGAACCCGGATCAAGATCACTATGGCTGGATCGCTGGTTTACTTTTTCGATATTTGGGTTGGAGATCTGGCAGGTCAAGATGCCATCCTGGGTATGGATTTCATGGTACCGGCGGGGATCCGATTGGATCTGGCCTATGGATCTATAAGTTTACCTGATGAGGTGCGGATCCAGCTTAGTGGGCGTCGGCAGCTTTACAGCGACAAGGCCAGGCTGGTAACTGTAGGAGAACATATCCAGATCGAGATCGGACAATCAGTGGAACTTCGGTTACATCTCCGGATGTCAGATCACGAGAAGTTCTGGGTCACCCGGGGAGATCGTTGGGTACCCACGGTGGTAAAAGGCCTCGGGAAGAGACGGTATCTGCAGATCACCAACGTGAGCGATAAGGCGATCATATTGCAAGAAGATGTGAGAGTTGGGATCTGGCTATCGGGTGATCACATTCCCCGGATGCCAGGATTTGTCTCGGTGGGGTCACGTCGGTATATGGAATGGCAAAATCTTGCCTGGAAGCCACGGTGGAGGAAGATCCGAGCATGATGAGATCTTGATGGAATCCGCAGAGCCGATGGTGGATCGACCCTCCTACCCAACACCTCGTGGTATCCTGAAACGACCCGAGATCTCGCAGATACAGGTAAAACCAGTGTTGACGACCGAAGATCAAACATCAGCAGGAATAGATCCGCAGGATCGAACTCCGATCCAACCAGTAGAGACCGAGGTGATAAACCAAAATATGGATCAGGTAAAGGCGGATGATTTGGATCCAGTGACTGGAGGATCAGCTGAAAGAGATCCACCCGAACAGTTATCTATCCCGATACAGGAGGCGCTCCCAGAGGATCGAAAAAAATTCCCCAGATCAAGAGCCGGATCCGGAAGTACATTACCATGAAGGTAATGATCTGTATGCGGAAGATGTAGATCAAGAGATGGCGATCCTTCCAGAGATCAACCCCACCACGGATGAGGTGAAGATTGAGGATATCCAAGTTGGAGATCCAGGGATCCAGACTACGGCGGAGATCGAACGATTACGTCAGAGGATCTGGAAATATCGACATCTTCTCATCGGAAAGGGAAATGCTCTACCACCGGCCGCAAGGGGTGTGGTGTGTGATATCGATGTGGGAGACGCTAAGCCAATCGCCCAACGAGTGAGGAAGATCGCTCCTCGATTCCGCGAGAAGCTATCGGATCGGATCAAAGGATTATTATCAGCTAAGATGATCGGCTATTCCAGATCACCCTGGGCCTCACCGATCGTGGTGATCGTGAAGAAGAATGGGGTAGATATCAGGCTGTGTATTGATTACCGTCTGGTCAATAGTCTTACTCAACTGATGGTCTACCCTATGCCCCTGATCAACGATCTTCTAGAAGATCTGGATAAAGTTCTGTGGTATTGCTCCTTGGATATGGCCAGTGGATTCTGGGTGGTGACTATGACAGATCGAGCACGAGCGATCTCGGCTTTCATTACCCCATTTGGGCTATTCGAATGGAATCGTATGCCGTTTGGCTTGAAGAATGTGTGGTGTAGCGGGATCAGCAAAATCTGCGAGATCGCTAGATCCAACTTCCCACCAATGCCCGGACACCGACTAACGAAGGGGGTCCTCCGATGATCCGTGATCTGCTGAACTTGCTCACCTTGTGTACCCGTCGGTTGGGCTGGATCTTCCTCTCTTGGTGACTGCTAAGTTGCTCGATCGGTGTTAGTTGAACGTCTTGGCGTGACGTTGGGGTCGTAGAGTGGCGTGGAAGTCTTCACACCACTCGCCAGTAGTAGATCCGGAGTCTAAGCGATTAGATCGAGCTTAGATCCGGCGGCCTAGATCTGGATCCGGCCTTGTAGTAATTCCTTTTGTGTAGATTTCCCTTTACGCGGGGTCCTTTGATTGCTTGGCGCTTCCTATAGCGCGATCTTGATCGTTGAGAAGCCGAAGATCTACCGGCTAAGCAATTAATACCGGGATCTTGGATCTGCACTTAGGGTAAGATACTAGGAGGTGGATCTAGCCAATATATTATCTAGATATTATCAACCACCCTAGATCTATACACCTAAATCGCTATTAATACCGTAGGGCCAATGTAGTTCCCGTTTCCAGGCGCGTAGCGAAGCACTTGTGTCGTACGATGCAAATTCGGTTCTGATTTAATGTTAAGACTATCCCATCCTGTATCCTATCCTTAACGACACATCGACTGATTACGCTATCCTGATCCTTGTCCTTTCTTGTCTTCACCATCCTGGCAGTCGACATCTTTGCAGATCACCCTGGATCTGAACCATAAACATTAGATCACTAGTCGCAATATCGTGATCTGGCCTTCTCTTCTCTCCAATATCGTAATCATCCACCGTAATGTCCAGATCACACGTCTCCCGAGTCAGATCATGCCTTAATAAAGCTAGATCACGCTGATCCAATCTCAGATCGGCTAGATCTCCCTGATCTGTTGATCTAGGGTTTCCATGCATGATCCGGTGACAATACTTCGTGATAATCATAATTATAACATATCCGAGCTTATTCCATGCCGTTAATCCCCAATCATCGTTCATCTTGCCATAATATCCCTAGATCCCGGATCACTCGGATCCGCTTATGGATCTAGGTTCATGAGCCTTGATCCACATTCCCCGAATAGACCCACATATGTGAACCGATCTGGTCTTTACGGATATAGATTATAGCCTAGATCTGGACATCTAGGCTTAGATCACCAGTTTCCACAGTGTATATAGACATACTGTTGCACCCATACTACAATCATGCAAGTCCCACATCATCCATATCCATACGAGACCTTCCCAGCTCTTCGGATCTGGATACATGTACAGATCGTATACCAATACATCTATCACGTCCCACCCCAGGTGTCACTAATCTCCATCAATCTTATCCATCAACTGGATCCACCGCAGATCCACCCACATCAGCTCGTCATCTACTCCAATCACATCACGTCAGGTCCGATCACGTCCGAATCGGATCTTTCCTGGATATTCCAATGCCAAATCTTTCAAATCCACTTCACCACAGCCGCCTCCTGGTCGTCAGTTGTAGTTGCATAACAACTTCACTGCGTCCATTCTTCAAATCACCTCGTCCAACTCAAGCTTCTCCACTTCTTCAACTCCGCTCGTAATGTCGGATCATGATCACGACGGATCACAGCACGGATCTGGTCACCAGGATCCCCCTTCGCCCCGATTCGGAGATCGGCGGCCTAACCGGAGACCCGGCCGAGGATCACAGTCGATCCATCGTCACCCTACGCCGTCGAGTGTTGTACTTAAGCAACGAGCTCCGGCAGGCCACTCGTCTGAGCGATGATGAAGCCACGGATCTAACCGGAGCATATCTGCTCCCTCGAGTCTCTCGAGATGATGTGTGCCAATCAAGGCCGAGAGATCGGGCACTATCGGACCGAGGTGAGTCGCCTCCGAGAGGAACGTGACAACCTTCAAGCTTCGCTGGAGTCTGATCGCGTTGTCCGCATGGAGCCATCATCGCGGCGCCCGAGATCTCGGCCTTGGAAGCCCAGATCGCCGACCTCAATCATGATCTCGATCGACGGATGGATGAGATCCGCCACCTAGAGGCTCACATCGACGATCTGGCTCGAGATCGTGGCAGTCTGGAGTCTACCATCCACCATCTCGCCTCAGAGATGACACAGGCAGGTGGGGAGATTTGGATCTCCAACAAGCCAACCGCGATCTGGATCGAGAGCGGGAGGATGCCGAATCCACCTTATCTGCGACGGAGGAAAGTCTAACGCAGGACCCGATCTGAACTGGATCGGTTGTTGAAGAGAAGCTACTTCTGTCTCGATCCGATGGCACTGATCGCGGATCTTCGGGTTCTGATCCCCAGTCTCGGCAGACAGATTCTCTGCCCACGGGGCCTATCCAAGCCGATCTCGACCAGATGCTCGGAGCGCGACGCTTTGCAAGCTCAGATCCGTGCGCGAGATGCTGAGATCTTGTAAGCGCAGCGGACTATGGGGTTATTACAGTCGGATCTGGCAGCCCATCGGCTAGATCGGCGCTCAGATACGACCCGGCTGCAGACGCTTGGAGGGTGATCTGACCCGAGCGCGTCATGATGTCGAGGTAGCCCAGAAGGCCTATGCAGATCGGGAGCGTACTATCACTGAGAATCAGGCTCAGATCCGTACGCTTTCCGAGATCTAGGCAAAGTGGTCCGTGAACGTGATGCTTCCGTCATGAATACACGGCTGCCTTCCAACGCCTCACATCCATCTCGGCCACCATCGGGGCGCCTCCTCCTCAGACCCAATTGCGTCTGGATCCTGGATCCGACACGGATCAACCCGCGGGAGGGATCCCACGCTCTCCCTCTGCGGAGACTTCCGGCAGCGAGGATCAGGAGTCGACGCC
>VOQZ01000749.1:0-14896 GCA_008079305.1 Phytophthora palmivora | reverse complement strand
TATACTTACACTGTAACAATCATATTTATTCTACATCAATATACCTTACTATCGTATTCTTCACAACTACATAATTCAACTTTATTAATCACAATATATATTACCATTTCCAATATTCCACTTCACTTATCACGTACTTTTTACTTCATACTCACTTTACCATACATTTTACAACTATATACTCTTCCACTACATATTCTTCTATCATACTCTCTACAACCACATATATCATTATTATTGACTATTCTACTATTATATTCATCTACAACCTTATACTTTTCCATGCATATTTTACCACTACATAAACCACCTTCTACAATTTTACTACCATACCTTCCACTACTGTAATAAACTACATCATTCATTATTCTATACAATTATATTCTTAACAATCACATTAAATATCACCACCTCCAATATACCGCATTCTTAACCACACACACTCTAACTTCATACTCAATAACCACATACTTTACAAACTTATACTCTACCATTATTTTTTCTACTATCACATTAACTACAACCACATATCCCATCATCGCCAACTACTCTACAATTTTATTCATATACATACCCATAATCTACCAACAAACATTCTACAATCACATAACCAACCATCACCAATTCCACTACTATACACTACATTACTATCTTCTACTATTGCATATTTTACAACATCATTCTGTACACATTCTTCCTCTATAATTAAAACAAATTTACCAAATTCTTTACCAAAATTTATTTATCTTACTCTACCACTACCTACTCTACTATGTCAAATTAAATACTCCCCGCCTTCAAAACCACATGCATTTCCTTTATCAACTTTAATATTACTTTCTCTATAACTGCACACTCTACTACCTTATACACTTTTATCACCATTTTTATTACAACCCTCATTATTTTCAAATCTTCTTTCACTTACTATACTCTTACTTTTTTCCTACATTAAATCTATCACTACAAATTCTACTATAATATTCTTTATATACACCTTTTTCCAACAAATAATCTATACCAATTTCAATCCTATACTCAATCTAAATATTCTACTTCGTCACCGTATTCATTATCACAAATTTCAACTTCATCATTTCATTTTTTTACTTACAATAACATTAATTCCGCTACCAACGTACATTTTATCACTACATATTTATTACTACAATCCTTACCTTTATTCTGTATTTTTGTATATATAATTATATCGCATTTCCTGCTAACATAAATTCTATCACGACATATTCAACTATTATAATATTTACAGCGGTTTTGTAATTATTTACTTTGCACAACATTTCCGTCTTTGTTTGTATCCTGACATGGCTTCGAAACCAACACCGATGATTGGATTATAATGGTTCTTTCTAGAAATGACACAGACGCATGAAATGTGCGCATTTAGTACACGGTTAAGATTGAAAAATAATCACTTCAGTTCATGATCTCTAGGATTTTAGCTTGGGAAGGCATAACGCTGTCGTTTGGGTGTAACAACTATACTTCTGTTTAGCCTGCGATGTTCTTTAGAGCTGCAGACATCTTTAAGTGGCATTTCGCTGCGTGTGAATTGATAGCAGTTTCAAATCTCACTATTAACAACAGAATTGACTCCATCACTAGAGTTGGCAGTGCTGGCACCTAGTAACAGAGACTTTTTAATTGCATTAAGTATGCGTGCTCACTGTGGCACACCAGGGTAAAATAACCCCGTGTCATCAGTGAAACGCTCCAATCAAATACGCACTCGCCATCACATCATGTACTGAAGCGTCTGCCAACAACAGTCGTCTTATCTTCTCGCTCTTGCATCAACTAGACGATCAACTTTAGGACGGTATAGTATGCATCTTCCCGAAATTTCAGCTCTTTCCGGCCCGTTTTGTGCTCGTAATGTGTACTACTTTCTGATTGGTTATTGCGCCTGTCTATACCCAACCTAGGTGTGTTAAAGATGCATATCATCTACCCCTACATCTCTATATCAAGGTTCGTTGCATTCCAGCCAATAGTGGCGAAGTTAGAACGATTCGAAAATGTGTATGCTAGTGTGTGTACCTAATCTAGTGAATCCAGGCTGCCCAATATTGCTTGGTTTGGGTCAACAGATGTCAAGGACCCCCGGATACATGTTCGCTAGGACCCCCGGATGCCTAAAATAAGGCCTCTCACAGGACCCCCAGGACCCCCAGATACACGTGTATCCGCGGCGGAATATATATTCGTGTTTGACGTGGGGACCGTAACAGTCTTGAGGAGTTTAGTATCACACTCCTCAACGAAGTTATGAGTGCTAGCTGGAGGACAGACCACTTGCACACACGACTGACTGCAATATCTACAATGCGGAGTTAGGACCATGACTTACTTGAAAGGTATGAGAGACCAGTCTCGTACCTTTCGTTTATTGTTGAAATAGGCCCTTCAAAAACGTCAACAGCACGCAAGTGGTGCGCGGGTTTTCTACACACGCTGCATGGGTTTGTCGTTAGATCGTCGCACTCTTGGCAACCTACCACAGCGCAGACCATACGTCGCTTAAGTTATGACGCAATTTGGATAATGGCGATCTTCTTCCAGTTTTGTACGCGAGCCGTTCATTCAGAAGTTGCAAAATAGGGGGTAAGGTTTGCTCTTGAGGGCCTCATCATAATATTACTTTCAGATTACTGTAGTAGTGTGATGAGACTACTATTCTACTACTCATAGTTAATAGAGCATAGGACGGTAGTAATAATAGTGATATTTCATAATATGTATTAGTGCTACTGAAAAAGTACTCATTCTGAAAATACTATTAACCCCTGCCGGTCATCCTGGACTAGTGCGTTGGCTCCACCACCAACCTTCCTGTGTGGTTGAAGGTAAGGGAATCATGGTCCCCAGTTTTCTAGATCCGGCTTGCTAGCCACGTCGTGTCCTACGTGTTCAGTTTGTACTACTTGTTCATCTTGAATTTGATCGAGATGCAGCGCGGACGAGTAGCTGCAACATTCGATGGAGGTTCCGCCATCTCACTCTGCACCTATCTAACATCGTAGTCACGGAAGTACAATGGATTGTATCTGTCTACACTATACACGTTCAGTGTCGAGTTGCACTCTGCTCTTCTTTGGAGGAAAAAAATGTTGGGAATATCGAGGAAGCGAGAGTACCACACGCGGGGACGGATCGAACTAACGTGCATGTGTGGATTGGCCAGAGACAGAAGGAGAAGCTGAAGACATTGAATGTGCTTTGATAATGACAATATTGTCCCTTTCTTTTTTGGTTCGAGATTTTCTGGCAGCCAAGTTCACTTTCAATTCTTCACTGTGGGGCGCACCTCCAACAACTGGACTCTTGAAACTCCCCGATGGCCATCGATCTCATCGACCGCGGTTGCGACGCAGTGTTTCATCAGCAAGAAGAATGGGTGTCCAATTACTTCACGTGCGTCGCGGACATTCGTGACTTTACTACGGATCGCCCCCCGACCCTGTGGAGCTCACGCTGAAATTGACCTCCTTCAGCTCGGAGAGGTGTGGTGTTGCAGAACGCACAAATCCGTCAGATGTGGGTAAATAGAACGCAACCACAACAATCGCCGAGTTAGGTCGGCGTTTGTTGGCCTGCGCTGGGTTGTCCCCTAGCGGTTCGGCCCTTCCGGGACAGCTGGTGTCTCGCTTCCGCCGAGTACCAACCAACCAAGCCAGCCAATAATATGTTATCCCGTGCCCTCCACCAAAGGATGGACGACGGCGCGTTAGCGCTTTTACGGGTCGCCGAGGCAAAGGATACTCGGCTGAAAGAGTAACGGTACCCGGGCTGTACGGTATACCGACCCGCCGAGCTCGGCGGGGTTTGTTCTTCGCGCTTGGCGAGACACGCCCTTCCCCGGGCCAACCTAATCTCTTGGCGCTACCAGTCAGAACTCTACAAGCTATGCCTCTCGAGTTCTGACGGCAGACATAATCCGGCCCGTGCAGGGACTTACCGGAAGAGTGTACACGTGTTCTGGACCTAGAAAATTCTGCTTTGTTTAATACTAGGGACTTAAGCCCCTTTTCTGATTCCTAATTGGTTCCTATACAAATATCTAGTGAAATAGAGTCGTTATAGATCTTGCCGACCTTTCAGCCCAGTCGAAACGACTGTTCCCGGCTCTCCTGATGGTCGTTAGTCCCTGCGCTTGGTCGCATCTTCTTCCGGTAACTCCGAAGGTACTATAGCCGAGTCCTTGGACTCAGCTTCCCCTTTTAAGAAGTCTTCAGCCGAGTCCGTACCGTGGACCACCACTCCTAAGCTGCTTTTAAAGCCGAGCTCTGGTGCGTCGCAATCTTGTACCGTTGAACACGGCTCCTTAGACTCAGCCAAGGACCAAACTTGATGTTCGCTACATCACAACTGCCCCGGTTATGATACGAGCCGAGCTGGTGAGTGTCAAAACCCATCCTTTTCACTCTCTCAAGCTCCGACTCGCCACCGTTAACCTCGTTCTTCGCTTCCTCCACATCATGGCGACTCCACCAGCTCCACAGCATTCACAGGTACGACTCAGCTGTCGTTTCGGCACTCTTGTTCATCCACCAACATGTCCGCTTTGTCCACAGGCTTATCCAATCGTTCCCGTTACCTCCGCCGGCCGTGGTTCGGAGGCGTCCGCGGAGTTGCCGGTTAGAGGGGCCAGCGCTCTTGGGGTCAGCAGAGGTCGGGGTAACCCGATCATTGACCTGACAACTTCCCTTGAGACTGGTCCCGGTTCTGGGCCGACTTCTCGCACGTCCTCCCCTCGTCCGCCGAGCTCGCCGGGCGACACCACTTCGGACGCCACCGTTAAGTCGAGCTCGGCCGACCAGGTTACCTCGGATCCGGTTTCTACTCTTGTGGTGGAACAAGGGAACCCTCACCACGAGGAGCACATTCAACTGGCTCGGTTGATCGCTTTCGCCGTGACACAGCCGCCTGAGCCGTCTGACTCGGCTCAGCGCGATGCTATCCTCCATGCTGAGTCAGCTAGTGCTCTGGTGGACATCCTTCGAGGCGAATATCAGCCTCTTAACTCGTCTGCTGAGTTGGCCCAGCTGAGAGTCGATTTACACTCGGCTGAGGCATCTAATGCGTCTCTCCAGAAGCGGCTGGGCTCTTCGCTGGACCAGGTCGCTCAGCTGAAGCTGCAGCTTGAGACTTCCGAGCGAGAGTGCCACCTCTGGAAGCGCGAGGTTGACAAATCGGTTGGGCTGGTCACTTCCCTCCGGAAGGCTTTAACCGCCTCCGGAGCTGAGCTCAAGCAAGCTAGGGCTGCCCAGACGGCTGAGGTCACTGCCACTCAGTCCGCTCTTCATGCAGCCGAGCTCATGATCAAGAGCCGAGATGAGGACATTACAGCCCTCTCCAAGTCAATCGTCGAGCGGGATGAAGCTTACAAGATCCTCCAAGGCGTTTCGGCCAAACATTTCCAGCAGCTTCAGGAAATTGTGTCGTCGCTGGATGATGATGGCTCCTACAAGCTTCGCCACGCCAAGAAGACCATCGACGAAATGAGGGAGACCATCCTCCGCCAGAAGAGGATCATCAGTCGGCAAGGGTTCGTACCCATGCATGATCCTCACATGGCCGCTGCAGCTGGAGCTGGCCTGGACGTTCCTGGAATGGATCCGGCTTCGCTCAAGCTGAACGCTCGGCTTTGCCGTCTGCTAGCCGAGCGTTTTCCGGAAGTTATGCGAATTCCGGACGGTGAGGACCGAGTTGTAGAGTTGCGCATCTGCTCTCGACAATCCGGCTCGGCTGGTGCTCCGATTTCAGCTTCTTGCTCGGCTGCTACCTCTGCGCCGAGTTCCAGCTCGGCGGGTACTCGAGTTCCGCTTCGCCACCGCCCCTCGCAGTCAATTGAAGCTCTCCGCCGAGTTCGGAAGGACAGACTCACGCCATCCCAGCGCTTACGCGTACTGGCGAACCCTGAGTCGGCTATAGCTGCAGGTCCTCGCAAACGGAAGGTTGCTCTTCCATCTCTGCAGCCTTATGGCCAGCCATTACCCGGCGAGGATGGGTACGAAGAGGCTGCTGCCCTTATCGGCCCTCCTGACGATCGCTTGTTGGCAGCCTCCGACAGTGAGCTGACGGTCCCGCCCGCTCAGCCTCTCCCTCGTCGACGGATGGTGGCAGTGGTTTCTACTTCTCCGTCCCAAGCGGATCTGCCCGCCGAGTCGATTGGTGGCGCAGGTCAGGAAGTGACTCCTGACCATGATTTCGAGGATGCTCCCGTTATGGTGGAATCAAGTTCGGCGGCATCAATATCCGCGGCCTTACCAGCTGAGTCGACTGCTGTGTCAACTCGGCTAAGCACCCCACCACCTTCCTCGTTGTCAACGAGCACGTCTCCAGCGAAGGCGGTACCGAGCACACCCTCAGTGGTAGTCTCCATTGTCCCTCCGGCTTCTACGCCGAGTTCCGGGACTCCACTTAAGACTGCGGTATCATCGCCGGCTCAGCCTAGCTCGGCTAAGAGCTCATTGCCAGTGCCGCCGAGTTCAGTAGCTCGTCTCTTGGCTTGTAAGGGTCGCCCGGGGGTGCCGTCTCGAGTGGTCGCTGCTCCTGCTGGATTAACCTCGCCGTCCGGTCGTCCTCTCCGTACTGCTGCGGCTACAGCCCGCCAAGTTAATGCCCAGTTGTTGGAGAACCTCGGGACCTCAGACACTCTGGCCCTTGGTCTTGGAGATGGATCGTCCGGGGCTGTGGGTACTCAGCCGGGTTCATCCGGATCAGTTTTGCACCCGCTTGAGCTCTCTAGCGACTCGGCGGATGATGATCAACTTGGTGCGGCTGACTCGGCGGTTAGTGCTTCGACCGCTGCTGGTGATGCCCCTGCCGAGCCGGCTTCGACTACTGCGAAGCTTTCACGCCTTGCCCAGCTATTCGGGTCAGAGGATGAGAGTGACAGCGGTAACAGCGGTGGGTCGGACTCGGCCGATGGGTCTCTTGCGCCTGTCGTGACTTCGTCTGGTCCGCCTCAAGGTAAAGTCCAGAGTTACTTGGCTGCTGGCCAAGTTCCTCCCGGACCGCCTGCTGCTTCTGCTCCAGCTGAACTTCCGTCTTCCTCTTCTCCAACCAAGAAACACCGGAAAGGGAAGAAGAGACACAAGCATAAGCACAAGCACACCCTAGTCCAAGCACAAGCACAAAGGCAAGCGCGAAGACCGCCACAAGGGAACCAAGTCCCAAGCCAAGCGCCCGCGCTCTCCCTCGCCGGGGAGATCGAGTGCATCTGATTCTGGTGCTCCGCTTAAGAGACACAAGGTCTCGGTTCGTTCCCTGGCGGCTGCTAGCTCGGCTTCCGGCCCCGAACCTCCTCCGAACTCGGCTGGTGGCTCTGGGGCTTCTCCAAACTCGGCTAGTGTGACCCTTCCGTCCCAGTTGAGTGTTTCGATCGCGGTGCTCCGTACTAGAGCAATGCAGTCGGCATCCTGCGACTCCGGATCACCCCCCAGTTAGCTCGGTTACGGGACTTGCCTTTCTTCCACGCCGGGTCTCGGCGTTGTTGGTTAAAGATTTTGAGCTATCAGTCGGGGAGAGTCCCGATGGAGCCTCACGGTGCTCGGTCTCGAGTTCGAGTGACGTTGTCTACATTAGCTGGGATACGGGCGTTCGTGGATGTCTTTAACCCACAGCATCCCTTCCAGCAGTTGAGGCGCATGCTTCCGGATTCTCCATCGTTCTTCCCGCCCATTGTGTTAGAAGATGCCCGGACTCGGCTGAGTTCTCACGCTCGACCATCGTCACTGATGGAGATACTTGGTGATCTGTAGGTTCGGCTCCGTGGCGATCTACCGTCCGGCGATCCCAGCTCGGCGGCTGACCTAGCCAAGTTCACTCGCCACTTTGTGGCCATGTGTGAACGCACCCACTGGCTCGTGGAGGTTAGTGTCCTCATCGGGCTCCATCCATCTTTCGATCCGAGCATCTTCCCTGAGGAGCTCGCCGAGATTCATCGTGTTTGGACCCAATATCGGCTGGAACGCAAGCGTCGAGGCGATGGGCTTCGTGCCTTGATTGCCACCGCTGCGGATGGATTGCACTCGGCTGTGACTTCCTGGTCAGCGGATGGGACCCCGACTCCGCTTGCCGACGCCGAGTTGTATTTCGATCCATCCGATCCATTATATCCGCTGGTGAACCTGCCCTGGGTTCCGGATAGCGCCCTCTGGTCTGAGGAGGTTCTGGCGGTGGATCATCATGAACCTTGGCGAGCTTGGTGGTTACTTGACCCAGCTCGCCATCCCTTCAATACTTGTTTCCGTGCGAGGAATCCAGAGTTCATGATTTTCGCCCCAAAAGGCATGGATCCGCAAGTGGTTGAGGATTCTGTTGATGATGACGTGGATTTAGCCGAGCCGGTTCCCGCCCAGCCGAGTTCGACTCGCGCGAATCGCTCCGGGATCTTCATATTTGAAGATCTTGACGACGGCGGGGTAAGTTCAACCCAGCCTAGCTCACCACCGGAGCCTTCAGATGACGGTCTGGGGTCTCCAAACCTCAGGGGGCGTCGCCCACAACTTCTCTGTTCGGGCCCGACTCTCCGGTTTCGTCGGCGGGACCTCTGCTACCAGCGGTGACCAACTCGGCTATTGGTAGTACTGTTCCGTCAACGAGCTCGGCTATTGAGCTTCTGGCCTCAGCCGCTCAGACTGTCGATGCTCAGTCGTCGAGTAGTCACCTTCCAGACGCCTCAACCTCTCCGGATCCGTCGCGGTTGCAGGAAATTTAGTTTAAGCTCCATCTTCATATATCTTCCATTTCGTAATCATATAATCATATATAGTTTGGTGCAGTAGCATTTCGCCCAGCTCAGCCTGCTATCTTCACTGAGCTGGCCGGGTTCTTCCAGTGCAATGGATTGTTATTCTTCATCTGCAACTTGCACCATTTGCAGACGGTTTTCCCGTTTCTTTTGGCGCAAATAATCAAAGCGTAATCCTCCACAAGACAAATTCGACAAAGGTTCCCAACTCGGCTCTTCGTAGCCAACCCACTTCACTTTGAATCTTCGCTCATTCCTTGCTGTACTTGTGGATAGTGGTAATTCGTCGTCCAAAATGGCTTCGACTTCATACTGACTGGCGCCTTCGTCAGGTTCCCAGCTGTCTTCTGGGAGCAATTCCTCATCAAAGTCGAACCGTTGATCTTCTTCGAGCTCGGCTACAAGCCGAGTCGTGGGTCTCTTCTCGGCGTCAACCACTTTCTTCAACCGAGACACATGGATCACCGGGTAGAACCTATATCCGCTCTTGTCTGGCAATTCCAACTCGTATGCGAACTCCTCGACTTTCTACTTCACTCTGAATGGGCCATGCCATCTGTGCGCGAGTTTCTTAGTGAGCCCTTGCCTCACTCGTTCCATGAACAACCACACTTGGTCACCTTCCTTGAACAGTGACCTCGTAGACTCAGCAGTGGTTCCCATCGACTCGGCGGCAGCTTCAACCGACTCGGCTGGCGCTCCTCCCGACTCGGCGGTTTCTGAATTGCTTCTAGCCTGAGGTGTGGCTCGCTGTTCAACTCGGCTCAGCGACTCATTATGCTCTTTCGCTCGGCGGGCTTTCTCCTTCAACTGGTACTCGGCTGCTAGACGTAATGCAACTTCTCTTTGTCGGTTTGCTTCTCGGCGCCACTCAGCCGGGGCGGCCAAATCAGCTGAGCTATTTTGACCATGCCTAACTGACTCCGTCATAGCTTTCATCGTTGACCGCGCATCCCAACCATGTACCAGGTAAAATGGAGTCTCCTGCCGAGTAGAGTCCCTCGAGTTGTTGATGGCGTATACCATCTTCTCGGCTATGTCATCCCAGTCAGCCTGTAGTGGATCTTCTACGTAAACCCGTACTGTCTGGATCATTGTTTTGACTGATCGCTCTTGTTGACCGTTAGCCTGTGGTCTGTAACTCAGCGTGACTCTTGACCTCGACTGCATCATCTCCGAGAACTTCTGGAACACTTCACTCATGAACCTGGGATCTCTGTCATGGCGGACCAGGGATGGAGCACCAAACCTCCGGAAGACACTTTCTTCAAATACTTTTGCCACTTCCAGTGCCCCTGTCTCGGCCATTGCCTTCGCTATCACGAACCCCGTCAAGTGATCTTGAAACAGTAGTAGAGCTGTGTTGCCCGCCGAGTTCGTGGGAGTGGTATTACAAAGTCCATCGACACAATATGGAATGGTCGGTCTGACACGATGTTGCCAGGGGAATACCCTCTGAGATGAGGCTTGCTCTTGCTGGTACAACAATCTTCGCATGACTGAACATGCCGCACCACATCTGCATATAACCCAATCCAGTAGTAGTCAGACTTGACTCGGTGATAGGTCCGCACAATCCCTTGGTGACCTCCTTCCACCGAGTTATGGCAGTTCTGAAGAACTTCGTCGACCATAGTGGTTGGAACTACTAGTCTAAGATTCAGACTCGGCTCGTCATCTCCACCCCGTCGGCGACTTCGATTATGACGGTATAACAGTCCATCTTCGCTGAGTACAAAATCGTCCGCCACTTTACCGGCATTTCTGACTCGGCGGAATGACAGTTGACTCAGCTCGCCTCATCAGGTAAGCTTTAAGATCTGCCCACCGTAGCTCTTCATCTTGGGCTTTGTCAATGCGTCGCCGTCGTTCAGCTTGGACGACCGCCGGGTCAATATTATCAGCACTTGGTACCCTTGAGGTGTTCAACTCGGCTCCATCTCCTTGTGAACTCGGCTGTGTGTCCCCGAACTCAGCTTCACCACTGGTTTCAATTCGCCTAGCTGGCTGACGCCTTCGGATCTCGAGTTCACTGTTCAGGTCGGGTTCCGTTGCTTCCGGCCGAGTCAAGTCTTCCTCGTTTACTAGTACCGGCTGGTTTATTTCTTGGCTCTCGTCATCTTTGAAACGGACTCGGCGTACCTGGCTACGAGTAATCGGGCACGCTTTCGGACCTTCCTCGCAGTCGTCAGTGCTGTCACCGGCCGTATACAAAATTTCTGGTATCCGATTCAGCGTCTTCAACTCGGCTTTTCGTTCAGCGTTCAGAACTACTCGGCTAATTTGGGTTTCCAATGCTTCTGTGGCCATTGAGTCGGCAGCCGAGTTGTATAGTCGTATCACATGTAGGTATTTGACCGAATTCAAATTTTTTGTCAATTCCTTATGGCGTGCCAACTCGACTTGAAGCGTTTCCTTTTTGCAGGCTATCACCCCCATGGATTGCTGGATTGCAAGCCGCGAGTCGCCCACGATCACCAAATCTGTCACCCCACGGTCGATAGCGGCTTTCACCCCATTATTCATCCCCGTGTACTCGGCTAGATTGACCGTGGTCGACGAGAGGTACGCACTCGCAGCGATCTCAATGTCCCACTCGGGCAAACGCCACAAAATCCAAGAACAGCTGCCATAGCCACCATTCTTTTCCGTCTTCGCCGATCCATCAAAGGACAGTACGTACCCCTCGTAATGCCTTGGTAGCTTGGCATATAGTAGCTCAGGGTCCAGTCGGACCGTAGCCGAGTTCTTCGATGGTGGGGCGATGTGCTCCAGTGACACCTCTAGCCCCATATGCGGGGTTATTGACGCTTGCAACAATTGGACGAAATCGACATCACGTTCCCGCACCCTCTTTATCTTCAGATGATAGGGTGACAATAATACTGCGAAACTTACAGCTCGGCCATATAACGACGTGGACTGGAAAACCCATTCCAGCGTTGAGAACCGAGTGTACACATGTAGCGCTTTGCCTGCCAGCAATGTATGGCATATCTTCAGTAGCTGGAGTAGCGCTAACACTTCTTTCTCGGCTGGGTGATAATTAACTTCATTTTCCTTCAGTACCCTGCCGCAAAATCGTACTGGGTGCAGCTTGTCGTCATGCATCTGCATAAGTGTGCTACTTAATGCCCAATTGTTAACAAAAAGCATGATGTGAACCTCTTTAGCCGAGTCGAAATGGCGCAGAATTGGCGCAGTTGCCACTCGGCTTTTTAACTCAGCAAAAGCTGCTTGAGCGGCCGACAAGTCTTTGTCACCGTCGAAATCGCTGTCCTTTAGCTGATAGAGTACAGCCCCATACACAGCCAGGTTCTGGATGAACCTGCCGTAGTAATTTAATGCTCCTAGAAATGCTTGTATGCCTTTCTTCGATTTTGGAAAGGGAAGCTCGGCTATGGCAAGAGTTTTCTTTGGGTCAGCTCGTATTCCCTCGGAGGTTACTTCGTGTGACAGGAAATCAACCTTGGGCTGCACAAATATGCTTTTCGAGAAGCTGACACTGATCCTGCACTCAGCTAACCGAGTCAGCAGCCTATCCAATATCCCAGACATTCATCGAAAGTTACTCCACCAAAGCAAATGTCATCCACAAACGATCGCCGTGTAAATACGGGCGTCAAACCGATTGGTCGGGTTCTCCACACGTGAACATATCGCCCTCAGGGCTGTCAATCAATTCTTGGAGCGGATCGAGCTCGGCTAGAGCTCGGTTGTCAGCCGCAAATTTGGTCAACGAACTCGGCGGTTGAGTTGGGTCACCCCTTGACTCTGTCGCCGAGTTGCCGCTACTTCTTCTGCTCGGCGGATTCTTTTAGCGAACTCCGACCATCCACCTTTCGGTTGGACATACCCCCATAATGCGTTATCAATCATTCTTTGGTATATCATAGGGGCATTCTTCAATCCAAACGGCATACGTAACCATTCAAAGTGCCCTAAGGCACACACAAAAGCTGAGATCCGCCGAGCTCGGCTGGTCATCATCACCGCCCAAAAACCACTAGCTGCGTCCAGTGAGCAAAACCACAGGTATCTCTCCAATTCCGAAAGTAAATCATCCACTAATGGCATCGCATATTCCATAATCATCGTAATTGCATTCACCTTCTTGTAGTCGATACACAATCTAATATCCACACCGTTCTTCTTGAGAACAATAACGATGGGCGAGGCCCACGGACTCTTCGAAAATGACACCAATTTCGCTCGTAACAGTCCCTTGAGCAACTCGTATAGTGGTTTCAGGTACTTCAGTGCTACCCGCCGAGCTCGCTGCTTGATAGGTGGATGATCACCCACATCAATATCACACAACGCCGTAAGCTGGCGGAGGTAAAGCGTTACCACTGGATATCATTATCTGTTCATTCCGTTTCAGTAGCTCCGTCAGCCGAGGTTGCTTGTTCAGGAGTGTGGGTTGGACACTTCACATTAGTTCCATTGTAGTCAAGTTCAATAGGCACTTCCTCACTGAGGTCAGGTAGGAAAGCCAATTCATGAGCGTAATCCTCCAGATGAAGCGTCTCTCCTTTCCTCTCAAAGTGAGAGAACCGGTGATCGGACTCAGCTACCGGTTCATCGTCGTTAGTACTTGCTGCTGCAGCAAGATATCGCAGCCGAAGGTCTTCTTCAGGGTTGTTAACTACTGCATCATGGGTCGCTTCCAGGATATCAGGGTCATCATTGGCTTCATTAGCCGAGTCGGCCTGATCTTCCAAACAAGCTTCGGACATATCCAGCTGAGTCAGGTGAGACTCTGCATACCTGCCTTCCTTCATGACACCTCGCTGAGTGCAATATTCACTGGTGGCTCCATAGCCGAGTTAATTCTCTCCAACTCGGCTAACCCATGCGCATCGTCTGAATCAGTCCCCTTCGACTCGGCTGTGATTCCGGAGTATTCGTCACTTCTTCTCGGCATCCACAGCGGCCCAGCGCTCGGCGCACGTTAACTGTTTCCCCTTTCTGGCCTCAAGCGGTCTCTCCTTCACCCCTTTGGCCAGTGATACGGTTTGCGTTCGACAGCTGGTGGTTGTCGGGATAGCCAGTCTGCGTACAACTCTTGTTCTTTGTACAGCAAATCCTTATCGATTGCTGATTCGTACGCGAGTACTTGCCAATCTCGATACTTAGCCGAGTTCAATCGCACGTACCCTTCTGGTGGTAGCTTCCCATGTGGTAGCCAAATTACTACCGGGAAATGTGCAGGACACCACACCGATGTTGGCCGTGTACTAGTCAAATAGACCCTGGTTGCCTTGCCTTTGGCATTCATCACTACGGTGGGTATCCAATCATCTGTTCGCCTCACCCAAAATTCGTGGGTCAACTCACTCGGCTGCCTGCGGCGGAGTTTGAACTCGGCTGTTGCCCGGTCTGACAGGCATACTGCTTCTGTAGGCCCGTCTGCAGTCTGCAACCCATATGTTTGGTCATCTGTGTCTTTAATGACCGTAGCAAAGGAACCACCACTTCATCGGGTAGCTTAGCCGCCGAGTTGTAGAGATCCAGCCGAATTCCTGCAGGGATCATAAAGTCGGTGCCTAGTATGAGGTCGACCCGGCGTGGTGAGGCATTATCCATACCTCAAACTCGTAAACAACTTCCCAGCCGAGTGTAACTTTTACCAACGCTTTGTGGGTCGTCGACACCTTGTCTTTACCGATCCCTTGGATATCAATCTGTTGGTCTCGGCTGGCGTACTTTCAATCGCAATTTTCTAGCCAGTGTAGAACTCACCGCCGAGACGTTTGCACCAGTGTCCAGCAATATTTTCACTCGCCTGTCATTCACGCGCCCATTACGAGTGCGCGCATCCGAACTCGGCGGTCAAACTTCTGTGACGACCACCAGCCGAGTCGCTCACCCCGAAGTAATTCACCACTCGCGGTCTCGGTGTCACACCATCATACCGCCGAGTCGCCGCTGCACTCACCATCGCCGAGTCGTCTTCATCCGACTCCTCGGATTCACGTTCATTACCGTCGCTATCACTCATTCCTTCGTCCGTCCCAACCGATCCCTCGGGCCATCCTGCTTCCCCTACGAAGGCGAACACGAAGTTCGCCTCCACCACGGTTCAGCTGACTGTGGCAGCCCGGAAAATTCCAA